>JAABNX020000030.1:13331605-13349776 GCA_015163995.2 Mormyrus lacerda
GCTGTACCAGTGGTGGTTCATTGAGGCGGGTGTATCTGTGGTATGTATTGAGCTGTTAGGCTGTACCATTGGTGGCTCATTGAGGCGGGTGTATCGGTGGGATGTAATTGAGCTGTTAGACTGTACCATTGGTGGTTCATTGAGCTTTTTGTATCAGTAAGAAGCTGCATGTATTGCTTATGCTGTTCTTCTCTTTGGCTGGACATCAGCACACATTTGGATGGACAGGCATTCCCACCTGATTTATTGCAGTTCTGCTTTTTGTCTGGTTTGCTTGACTCAGTCCTGCAGGTTGCTGATAGGGGACTTAAACAAAGTGTAAAAGCATCTTTAATGGGCTTGGCCTCTGAACATGGGTTCTGACAATCCAGAAAAATAACCTTGTTTATGGGGCTCTGGGCAGGCTGTGTGAGTGACTGAGAAACCTGTTCTGCAGCAGACAGAGACCTTCCCTGGGATACCTGCAGCTGGGGATATAGGTGCAGTAACTGAGAATGCGCAGTAGGCTCCTCGGTGCTCCTCCAGTCTCCACATTGATTAATGATGTTAATTGTTGATAATGCCACTGAAAAGAATGATGATAATGAATAAAATTATGAGAGCTGAAAAGCTGCCAAGTTGAGGTACTGCAGTGCCTCCTTCAGACTAAATGCATCCCTGCAGAATGTGTACTATATCTGTAGGGTTTTGATTACACTGCACAATATCCTGCATATCTCATACTCTAGGGAGAAAAATGTATTGTACCTCAAGATTTTATTGTTTTAGTTTTGCAGCTGATAATAACCAGTGTAGCTCAATGAACAACATCGGTTCTAACTGTACAGAGAGCAATAAGAGGCTGTTTTTTTCACATTGTAGAAGCTGCAGCAGCCCCATTCCCATTGGCTGGGAAACTACATCTGACCAGCGCAGATTGGAATAGCAAATGTTTGGCGTCCCAGCGCTGTTTAATTTGTCAGCCCTTT
The DNA here is from genome assembly GCA_015163995.2 of Mormyrus lacerda. Lineage (NCBI taxonomy): Eukaryota > Metazoa > Chordata > Actinopteri > Osteoglossiformes > Mormyridae > Mormyrus > Mormyrus lacerda. The sequence continues at coordinate 13,332,574 of JAABNX020000030.1, forward strand.
TGGATCATGTCAGATTTGCGATGAAAGATGCTCAGGCTTATTTTGTTGGCTAGCAATTGTTTACTGTGTATTTTTAAGCTAAAATAGAACTTTACAGATTCCCAGGAGGGGAATTTTTGTTGTCCAGAAGCATTACGAAGATAAATCCCAATACAAGAGTCAGTGGAAGTAAATAAATAAATTGAAATAAATAATGAAACACTGAAATAATTTTATGTTATAGAAAAGTCACATTCAGAATGTACAGTCATTTGAATGATAAATGTGCATGGATCAGTGCACAGTTTATATGGTCACAGAATATAAGTATACAGTATTACTGTTGTTCCACTGGGGAACATGGGGAAGTAACTGAGAGTAAGTGAAATTTCCTGGAAGACTAAATTACTTTGCTTTATTGATCTGTTTGTCCATCTGGGAATCTGGCTACCAATATGCCTTTTTGTTTCTTTGCAGAAGCCATTACATAAATGCATAAAGGCAGATGAAAAAGGCAATTAATAGGTGGAAAGGAGATGAGAAGTGTTTAATGAAATGGTGCCTGAGAGCTTGGCCGGCAGAATTAGGCAAACACAGGAGAAGATGTCGTATATAGCGAAATAATCCTCCCGTAAAACTAGGTCAGAGAAATAGAAAAAAAATACTTCTGTCCAGATTCAGGAAAGCATGCATTGTAGCAAAACGGAGAACCTCAGTGCTCCAGCTGGGGCTTTGTAGGTCCTGCGTGTTCCCTGTGTTGGGAAATGTGGCTGACACTGGTTTAGGTGATAGGTATATGGGCGTTACTGGATTTTGTTGCGTATTCTTAAAATGCCATGAACCACCGAAGAGCTCTACAGAGAAACAGATTAAACATACTCCATGACATGTAATGAGAATGAACAACCATGAGAACATCATGGTCGCCAATCGAGTGCCTCAGCCTGAAAGCTTCGAGACTAAATTAATATCTAATATATCTCCAATTATGGAGTACTAAAAGCATTTAATGGAGTTCAACTTAATTGGGTTCTTGTTAATTTCCTCTGTTAATAGCTGTTTGTGTCAGGACTGATTAAGGAACCTTGCTTGCAAATGCAGTGCAGTTAAGCTGCTTTTTAAATTTGGAGCTCAGAGTATTTGGGTTTGTCCGAGGCAATGTCAACAGCTGCCCTTCCTAGCTGCCGGTGAACTGGCAGTGCAGATGAGCAATGTGCTGAAATACTGAGGCCAGTCTGCAGTGAAGATGACCGATGTGATGTGGTCTGGTGTTATCCTCCTATACAATCCCTCTGCACTGTACAGCCGGCTATCTGCATCGATGCTCAAGCACGGCATGTGTCTGCCCACGTGGACTCTTCCCACTACTGTCTTTCCCTGTACTGTTCTGTGTCGTCAGTGTTGGGCGAGTTCCCGTCTGGTTCCCTGAGAGTGGAGAGTGGGACAGATGACATGCAGAAAGTTCCCTGCAGGTTGCCTGCGGGCATGCACAGGGCTGGAGCCGCAGCTTGCATGATGACAGGTGTGTTTAGTCTTTGCATGATGAGATCCATGCAAAACAGAGCTGGGTGTTTCTAACATTGGAAATCTTTCCTTCTGTTTCTCTCTCTGCTATCATGACAACAGAGGTCAACAGTTTTCCAGGTGAGTGTGGCAGTTAGTATTTCTACAGTTTTTGAATCACTGGAAAATTAAATCTAGTATTCAGAATGGAAACTTTGATTTATCCAGTAATAATAGAGCTTAAATGTCTTCAGAGTAACGCCGTGGAGCATAAATGTCACATAAAATGGCAGCAGTTTTTGTTTGTTCTTGTTCTGATACAGAGCAGTAGCATTTTATATTGACATGGGTCTCCTGACCATACAGCTAACAAAAGATGAGTGCTGTATGATTTTTCTTTGATTTTTTGTATCATGAACCAGCACTATGTCACAAATTAAATTTAAAATAAATCTGAAGATTAAATGTAAACTCAAAATACATTCTGGAAGGCAAGATGATAAACCTCTAGTCGGCAAGCAGGATGGACCTGCTGGATCACGTGACTAACCCTTACTCCCCCGTGTGTCGGGTGCCATGCTTTGCGTCTCAGTAAAACATGTGATGTCACAGTACCACAGAGTATTGTGCGGCGTGTCCTGAATCCCTCTGTCTCTCTCTCCTTCCTCCAAGGTTTCTCACACATGATGATGGCCGAGCAAGGTATGCTATCCTTTTGGCTCCTCGTCCTATCGCTTGTGCTGCCTGTGCTGTGAGTCTCGCTTGCTGCTTCATCCATCCAAATACTGCATGAGCTTTTCTCAGACTGGGCAGCTTGGCTAAAGGTCATCCCCCAAACAGTGATGCTGAAACAGCTTGCGGGCTGCGCATCGCACAGTCAGGCCTGTGGCCACACATTACGCAGTCAGCCTTGCTGCCTGCACATCACACAATTAGGCTTGGTGTCCATGCCTCGCGCATTTAGGCTTTCTAGTTGCACATCGTACAGTCAGGCTTATGGCTGTGCATAGCACAGTCAGGCTTGCTACCTGCACATTACACAATTAGGCTTAGTGCCCACGCATCGCGCATTTAAGCTTTCTAGCTGCGCATCGTACAGTCAGGCTTGCGGTTGTGCATAGCGCAGTCAGGCTTGCTGCCTGCACATCACATAATTAGGCTTGGTGCCCACGCATCATGCATTCAGTCTTGCTAGCAGTGCATTGTTCAGTCAGGCTTATGGCTGTGCTTATAGTAGTCAGGCTTGTGAGCATGCATTGCAGAGTCTTACTGGCTGCACATAGCGCTGTCATGCTTGCTAGCCTTGCATTGCACAGTCAGGATTGTGGCTGTGCATAGCACAGTCAGGCTTGCTGCCTGCACATCACATAATTAGACTTGGTGCCTACGCATTACACATTCAGGCTTGCTAGATGTGCATTGTATAGTCAGGCTTATAGCTGTGCTTATCGCAGTCAGGCTTGCTTCCTGCACATCACACAGTCAGGCTTGCTGCCTGCACATCACATAATTAGACTTGGTGCCCACGCATTACACATTCAGGCTTGCTAGATGTGCATTGTATAGTCAGGCTTATAGCTGTGCTTATCGCAGTCAGGCTTGCTTCCTGCACATCACAAAGTCAGGCTTGCTTCCTGCACATCACAAAGTCAGGCTTGCTGCCTGCACATAGCACTGTCAGGCTTGCTAGCCTTGCATTGCACAGTCAGAAATTGTATCTGCGCATGACTTCTTTTACACTGCTTTGTTCACCAGCTGCATAAGGCAACAGCTTTTGATAACAGGTTTGATAATGCTTGTGTTATGATTATTTAGTTTGCCCTCTTTAGGGATAAATAAATAAAATGTTTACTGAAGATGGATCTTCATATTGATTTAAATACGCAGGCTGCGGGCTGGGATTGACTGGGACCAGAAATGGTTCCGTGTTAATGGATTAAGTGAGTGGGGTTTGCGCTTCAAAGGAGGACGCCTTAAGGACGTGTTTCCAAACACCTGCACTTTGCTGTCAGTGACTCTTGTCTTCTGCTCCTTCTCAGAACTCACGATTATCTGTGTTTTCCTCTCTTCTCTGTCACCTCTCATATACGGATGTCATGCATTCCTCTTTCTGCTGGGATTTCTCCATTTCTATAGCTAAAAAAGGTACAGCTCTTTTTCTTACTATTCCTCAAAACGCTTTGCCCGCATAGCCCAAACACAGGCTGCTAGTTAATGCTTTTATCGTGTTTGTAATGCTTGTCTCTCTGTATTTAGCACTCTTTCTTTTCTGGGGGTGGTGCACCGAGGGCGCGGTGATTAAGTGCTAATTAAATGAGCCGTAATTGAACGGCACAGACAAAGTGCACGCTGAGTGCCGGCGTGTTAAAAGGCTGCGCCGAGCTCCTCTTCCTGCACATCTACAGCCCGGCTAACAGCTGCTTCCCTGATGCCGGGACTTTGCCTGCGCAGCCCTCGTTTCTTGTTCTGCTGGCGTAATCGATGATGGGTGGTGGCTTTCTTTGTGCTGTCTGTCTTCCTCCTTGCCGCAGGTGTCTGCATCGCACTTTCCGCCTGTTTTTTTTTTTTTTTTTTTGCATACGTTTTTAAATTCAGATTGATTTCTGTTGCGTGCCGGTGACTCAGTTCCGAGCTCGTTCACACCAGCTCGTGCCCCGGCCTTAGCTCCACGGCCCTTTGCACTGTTGATTGCTTGAGAGCACGTCTGTGTCCACTCGGGGTGTGCCCTCTCTGGAAGGTCAGCAGGCACCTTACCGAGGGAGCGGGAAAAACAATCATCATGGTGAGCCCCATGGAGAGAGCTATTTTAGTGCTGTTAAGTGCCACCCTGGTAGTAATTTCTTGGCTTCCCCCGTGGAGTAAACCCTAGATTTAGCTATGGCCTGGAGGTAGACACGCTCCCTAGAGAATGCACAGAGCTGTCACACCACCTCCGTCTGCTTGGGGGGGCTGCACCCTGCCACTGTAGAACTGCAATGCATGGTGTGTCCTGGGGTCTCCTGCAATGAAGAGCAGGAAGAGTGTGAAGGGTTGTAGATGTTCTGCACATGACTGTTGCTACACATCAGGCAGGCGGCAGTATTTTCAGCCCCTGCTTTGCTGGTTGCATGGATTGAATGAGCTGCCCAGTTGTATAAATCTTGGACTGGCTGCATATACTTGCATGCCCAGGAGCCCTGGGTGCAGGCTCACATCGCAGGCCCCTTGCGGCCCCCTCTGGGTTTGCCCCCCCCTTTAAGGCCCATCAATGAATCCCCGGACATCATGCAGGCTCCTGGTGGTGGATCTTCATTTGAGTGAAACGGGCAGCGCTGGAGGCCCACATCGTAGTGGGCGGGGCTCATACACGTGGCTCCCCGCTGGAGGGTTAGGGGATTCCACATGGTCGAGTCCGTTCCTGCCGTTGGTATGCTGACTCACCGCTGTTTACCCCTTTAACACGAAGCGGCCAGCGGCCCCACTTGAGTATTTACCTTTGTTTGTGTGTCTTTCACACCCTGACGTGCAGGATCGGCCGTGTGCGAGCCAGACCGCGGCTGTTTTCTCTCATTGTCGTTCAAGGGAGCTGGATTCTGAGATGCGAGCAGGTCAGAAGAAAGACGCAGGAAGGCGCAGCGGGTTTCCTGTTACCGGTCTTTTCACTCATCGCTAAAGCAGCATTTTCTAGAGCCTGTTCTTACTTCTTCCTGAGTCAGTATCGTACCTACAGCAGCCTGAAAGGCATCAGAATCAGAGATGGAAATGGAAGTGTAGAGTGCAGACCTCCAGGAAGGAGAAAGGGGTCGAGGCATGTGGCATGCAGATGAGCTCACATGAGCGCTAATGAATTGTGCAGCTATTATGCAAATTAAATGCTAATTAGCTAATCAGCCTCAGTTCTATTAAGGATGTGCTCTGCTGCTCACCTTGAGAAGACATTGATAATCAAACCCCGATCAACTGTAACCCGGATATGGCCAGCCAGCATTTAGCTTCTTTCATCCTCCTCAGTACCACGTTTTTTCACCTTTAATGTCACTTTTTAAAATAAAATTCACCTTATTTGTTGGCAACCTTGCTTGAGGTACATAAACTGTGATGTAGAAAGTTTAATAACAGCGCAGTGGAAAAGGTCAAAGCTGTTCTTTTTCCCAGACAACTTCCATCCCAGTGGAGGTATTTTATGACAGTTTTTTTTTTTCAGTCTGTGAAAATTTAAGTTCTGTCGCTGTCCAGCAGGTCACGTGAGAGAGACCCTCATCTGTTAAGGTGTAGAGGAGATGCTTTGGGATTTAGAACTGAGTTAATGTTCAGCTGCTGTTCAGAATGTACTTAACACACACAGATTATCCTAAAAGGAGCTGGAGAGGGAGACAGAGGTTTTCAGTGAACCCCTCGATCGGATTCTAAACATTTGTTAAATACACACCTGGCTGGCTCTCCGCGGAAGCCAGCTCCTCCTGAGAATGTTTCTGTGCTCCTCGGGGCAGTTTTTAAATCCCTTTGATGTCAGCCTCGCGCTTTATAACCCTCTCTCTGATCCTCATGTTCTTGGCCATGCCCAGCCGGGGCATAGTGCTGATTAAGGGAGGACCCTCGGCAGGTACGGTGACCCGCGAGCTGCGTGTGTCACCCAGGATCAGATCAGAAGGATGTGGTGCAGCGTTGGAGGCTTTTAATGTGCTGTGTAATCCCCGTGTCACCTGTAGTAAACCCGGAAGCCGTTTTCTGTCCTCCCCTCTTTAAGTCCTGAAATATCCCGTGTTAAGGCCTTGGGCTTTGTTACTCTTGTCCAAACAAACCTTTTTCTGTTTTGTTTTTCTATAGTTTGTCTGGTATTAATAAAGGTACATTTGTATTTTAATGCCAGTAGTCATGCAGTACTGGCATGATGGACAAAGTGACCAGTGATACTTTGGATCTGACAGTCGAGAGCAGATACCAGTCACCTGCGAGCTGTGGTGTAGCGGGTATGGGTCTCCTCTCAGGCCTCTGGCTGGTCCCTCGAATGTTCCTCCAGTTCTAAAAGAAATTATACAGCCTGCTTCTCCTGCAATGGAAAGAAAACCCTCCTTATTGCACTTGGCCTTTGCTGAAACTGTATTGCAGTGACCGCCTTGATTTTCACTGGATCTCTGCTGGCTGCTTCCACAGTCAGAAATAAGGGTGCGGCCCTGGTACCCTGGTTTTGTTCCCCAAGGTACAAAAGACACGAATGTACCGCCAATAGTACAAAAATGTTCCTCCATTTCTGTACCTTAAAAGGTACATTTACCTACAGCTAGTGTACAATTGGCTGACCCGTGAAGGCACAGCCTCAGTTGCAAGTAATTGTTCCCTCAAAGGTACAATTTTGTTTCTGACAGTGTCCAAACTGTGTTTTCCTGTTGCTTGGGAGGGAATTCAGGGCTGCCCCATTACGGCAGCTTTCATTTTCGGTCTATTGGCTCCGGAAACACCAAAACTTGAGCCTGTATGAGTTTGGCAGATAATAATAATTAAACCGATGTCTAAATTGAGTTATTTAAGAAGAGCTGTTCAACCAGTCAACCTAAGACTGAGCTCATTCACAGAATTGCATCACAAGAGATGCTGCTTGACTCCTAGATAGGGATGCAGAGGTTTAAATCGGCTGAAATGGGCAGTGTGAGAGTTTGCATTGTAACAGCTGAGGCCATTAAGCCAGCGTGATAGACGCAGACCCAGCCCCAGCTTTCCCGGGGGTCTTCGCATTTAAAACGCCTGTTTGTTTGTCCCCCAGCTTATGAATTCCCCTCTGTATTAAGTTTCTCATTCTCCCTTGGGAGAGCAGAATTGAAAGAGTCATTCTGATGTCCTCAGAACAGAGACGGGGCCTGCAGGCCCGCGGGCTGATGTTTATTCAGCAGGCGTCTCGTCGTAGTGGCTTGGAGGCCGTCTGCCAGGCTCCGTGAGCCGTGCCCTGCAGCTACGCATAAACTGCACTGAGCTGGTCTGTCACTGAGGTCAGCTGCAGTGCAGTTATATGCGAGGAGCTGCAGATCCATTCCTGCGGTGCCTTTGTCTGACATGCAGCCTGATAAAAAGGTTTTTACAGTCACTCTTGTTAAATCCATGCTTTAAACTGATTCTTCCACATCCTGGCAGTTCAGGCTATTTAGTTTAATCTTTTGGCTCATTCACACACCTGCATTAATGATAAAAAATGTATTATTTGCATTTGTTTTACTTGATGGGTAAGGTTTGAGTGGGCGAGTAGTTGTGTTAGCGAAGGGTGGTTCTGTCTGGGAAGGATTTTCTATTTGAGAAGTGTGGTTCTGTCTGGAAGAATGTTCTTTGGTCTTTATTTTCTGACCACATTGGTGTCTTTTATGCGAGAAGCAGCAATAAAACAGGCTGCTTTGTAGTCAGATTCATCTGGCTCAGTGACATATGTTCAATTAACGTTTATTAGCATGTCTAAATTACTGGGTTACTTTCTACTGTATTTCTCCTAGAATTTTAATATTATTTCTTAATTTGTCCAATAATGAAACATGTGAATCCTTATCCATAAATGGCTAGATGAATTTTGCCCCCCCCCCCAAATATTTTTGTGCCATGAAGGCCATTTGGTATTACAATAAATGATTCCACCGATAATATTCTCTTGCCATTTATCGTTTTAGTAAATCACTGACTAAAGAGTTATTCGGTATGGGTAATTGTTTGAGAACAGAGGTAAGATTCAGAGGTGATATGTCAAGGCGAGTTATGAAAAGATATATCCGCTCCAGTCAGATAGGGGCCTTCCTCAGTGATGTCGCAGTGGCATAACATGCCTAGATAATGTCAACATTGCAGTCCCTTCCTCTTTGAATACCCACACAGCAGTACTAATGAACACTCAGTACCGTGTTTCATTCCGGTCAGCAGTGTGATATTGGATGATGACACTAATTTGGTTTGATTAGGGCTTGTGGTGGAATCCACCACAATTTGATTGTTAAATGAAATTTTTTTGTGTGTACTATGGTAGGAAATATAAATGAAATAGGCTAAATGAATTTGGAACCTGATAAAATAATATTATATCAAGTCATTGTTTGCTCATTGGAGTTTTACTTGCGCAAAAATTTTCTGAGGGCAAAATGTAAAATCATTGAAAGTGAGAACCAATCAGATTGTAGAGGAGGTGGGCCCAAGAAACTAGAGAAGGTGGGACCAACCAATCAGGTGTCTTGGTCCCGCCTCTTCTAGTTGCTTTGACTCACCTCTTCTACAATCTGATTGGTTCTCACTTTCAATTATTTTACGTTTTGCCCTCAGAAAATTTTTGCGTAAGTAAAACTGACTAGTTATCTCTTTGAACCAATCATCTGTCACGCGAGGGCAAGAAGGGAAACACGGATCCAGAGATGCGGGGAACAGGTTGGTTTATTAAGCCTCGAGAGGGGCGATCACAAACTGATAGCCGGTCCTGGACTTGGGAGTAGTTGAAATTGGCGTGACATCATCTTTCATTATGCCCTCAGAGCATTTTTGTGTAAGTAAAATTCCCATGAGCTGAAAGCGACAGCTTTTTGAAATTTATTTTCCCCTAGTTATGCGTTGGTGGCTGGCTGGGATTGAACTCTCAGGACGAGCCCTACATGAGGATACCTGCATCTCTACTGAGCCTTGGATAAGCATCAATGCTAAGTCCTCATTGACCAAGACCAGTACATTTTAAAATTACAAAATGACAGTGGTCATCGGTAAATGAACCATATTTTGACTAATTTATCCCTGTCACTGACCAATGTGAGTGAACTGCTGAGCTGCTGAGAGCTCAAAAGGTCTTGTTCCCAGAGCTCAGGGCTGGGGTTGCAGTTTGAATGTGTATAACGTCTACCCATCTCGGTCTTTCTTTATCAAGATTCAGAGCGGAAATATGTGTAGCACTTGAAGATAAACGTATCCAGCTACCGATTGTTTTGTTTGAATGCGAAACTGACTGATGAGCTTGATGAGTTCAGCTGAACTCTGCTTCACAGTTGAGTAAAGGCTTGATAGGAGTCCTAGGGCTATGGCGTCTTTCCTTAGTTTGCATATAAGAACCTGTCACGTCCCTCTTTCAGACAGGATAGTGAGCTCATTGACAGCAGAGTCTGCCCCCTTTCGGTACGCTGCGTGAACCTCCAAAGCTGATGATTTACTTCTGAAGCAGCTTCTTGCATAAATACACACAGACATGGTCACTTGACATGGTCAGCTCTTAGACTCTGGGTGACAGAAGCCTTGGGTCGCACTGATTTTTGCAGGGTCCCCCCCCCCCCCCGCTGACTCCATGTTACCTTTCGCTGTGGTGTTCATTTCTCCGTGGCGTTCAGTATTTCTGAAGGTGTGTGACAGAGGCAGCCCATTCCTCTGGGTAATCGATACCCCTGTGGAGCGGAACGCTGCTGCCATGACGACGCCCCCACGCATTCCCCCCGCCCCACCTATCGGCATGTGGGCTGCTGAGCAGATTGAGGTGGAGAAGAGAGGAGAGGAAAGGAGAGGAGGGAGTTTGGTGACCTTCGTGACCTTCAGCCATGCTGGAGCTCATGTTGTACTGACACAAATAGTCTATGTTCCTCTACAATGGTGTCCAACTTGCATATCAGCAGACCTGGAGCTTGTCTCATGCTGGTCACATTTAGCTTTTTCTGTTGTGGAAGATACTGTATTACTGCTCTATGAAAATGTTTCCAATTGTTTCTGAGCTCAGACCGCGGTTATGCACACTCAGTGTAATGAATGTCTTCTGTGTACCATAGAAGTTCCTATCTGAGCTCATGTTTTCAGCAGAACTTCACAGACTGGCAGGAGGGCATTTACATTATCGCTGAATATTAACTAAATCACCCTAAATCACAAACCCACTGGAGCAGGACAAGCTTGATTACTATAATTAGTGGATGGTAATTTCAAAATTAGGAATCGTGTAGTGTATCCTCAGACCTAACCAAATAATTTGGACACTAAATGCATTTTATTCCCAATAGTTTCAATGTCTTGTAGGAGGCGTCCATGTTGGGTGAGATGAGGCCGTGGTGCTGCGTGTCACGTCCACATGCCGCTCAGATCCATGAGCCCTGATCGGGACAGGATGCGGCTGGCCCGTGTAACGTACCCTGCGGTTATGAGCCAGAGTCGTGTGACTGGAGTCGATATGGCTCCGCATCACTTCCTGCAGTGTGAAGCCCACTGCAAACACAGGGACAAGAATCTCAAGGGGGTTGGTGGGGTGAGGTACATTTGTTTGTATTTACCATCCGAAGAACAGCGAATTCTGTGCAACCCGGTAGCTTTTACAAGACATGGAAATGCAGTGCATGTTACCGTCACTGCTCTTGTGTTTCTTTTTATTAGCTTCTGTCCATTCAGAGAGGCGCCCTTCGATTAGGGGACAGTCAGTAAATGGAATGAGCGCCAGCCAAATGCTCGCCTAAAGACCCACCGCACGTGTGTCAGATCTGCAGCTCGCCAGCTTCGCGATGTCGCCGCGAATCTCTGGATTAAATGCTGGCTCAGCCCCAGGAGGCCCCGCTAAATGCTAAAAGCAGCTAATGCTCGACTCATAACACTGAGCGCGGCTGAGAGCGGCGAATCACTCTTCTGCGGGCGGCTGCCCTCTCCCAGCAGTCAGGATCGCTCCTTCTTTGCGCTTCCGTGAATATGTGTTTCACACAGGCCTCAGCCTTATGAGCTTGTCCTCCGGCACAAGACAAATGCGAGCTGACTGAGCACTGCAGGGCGACCAGCCTGGAGGAGGTGTGACTGTCTGGGAGTGTTAGGCTCCGTGTGCGGCTGTCTGGGCCGAGTGCTCGCGTTGTGATCTCGCGTTGACCCTACAGCGTGGCGCGGGCCATCATTTAAAGGCAAACCGCTGAATTCTCCAATTCTCACGTGTGCGACTGTCTGCTTTGGGAGTTTGATGCGAATGAAAGGTCCTCAGTAATAATGTGTGCTTGTGTCTGTTTCAGTTTCGTTTTCCCGGTGTGTTTCTGCCGTGGCCATGCGTCGCTGCTTCTGCTGCCTTTCTGTGTGTATCTGCATGTGATCAGTTTGTGTCTCCTGCACCGTAGAGTGAATTTAGCCTGAAAATCGCAGTCGCAACGATCAACCTGAATCAAACTTCAAATTTAATCAATTTTCGATTTTATTTTTGTTAAATATTAAAAGAGTAGACCGCAGATATGTGCATATGACCTGAGTTTTATGTTCCAAAGTACATTGCAGTGGCATCCGGACTATATGAATTTTGCGCGTAAAAGTGTAAATTTTCTAGAAGGATTTTTATCTCTTCCCCCTTGAGATTTCTGCTTGGTGGAATATTCCAAATGAACAAAGAGAGCTGCTTGTTTCACATGGAGAAGAATCTCCTTTCGTTCAGATTCTGTCGTGATATTTGCAATGACAAGATAATGAGCTTCCTCACAATCCCCTCGACACAAGTGTGGCGTGACACACCACGGTGGGGAGGGGCCCTGCCATCTTATCTCTGACTTTATTAGACTGAATCTGTCCGGACAGGCGAAAGTCTCCCTGAGCCAAGCGATGATAAGGTCTGACGGCGTGGACTTGCGTATTTTGGGCGGCTTTCTGAAGTATTGCCAAAGTATGGAAAACCCATTGCAATTAGCCAGCTTTTCCAAAATGTAGAACGTTTCGTCTTTTACTAATGAAGAATAGGACAATGGAAAATAATGGCGAACATCCTCCGCTCGCTTTGAATTAAATGTCCAGTATGGGCCATTGTTTCCTGTATGCAGCAGTGTGCTGGTGGGTGGAGAAGATCACTGGTGTGTAACAGTGAGAGTCCCTCTTATCCTTGAGCGATGGGCTTAACCCAAATTACTGCAGTAAAACATCCTCCTGGATCCATGGACAAAAATAGGACGCGGCCGTGGATAAAAACATCAGCGTTAATGTCGCCGTGTGAATTTAAGAAAAGTTGAGCAAACCTGTGTAGAGTCGTGGGTGGTAGGTCATCCAGAGTGTGTCAGGGCCTGGTGACATGGTCGGTCTCTGAGGTGCCTTGGTGACGCACATCTCAGACCTGGGGAGGTGCAGGTCGTTGGTGGCTGTTGCTGCTCCCACAGGTCCGGTGCTGCGTTATTAATATTTAGCCGCTGTCGTGCTGAGCTTCGGTTTGTGTCATTGACCGCTCATCCCATTGAGCTTTTTTTTGTTGGCCGTTTGTCTCAGGACACGTTGAAGGTAGCAGGCGTGTGACGGTAGAGATGCCTTAGACCATCTGAACCCGTACAGGACCAGCTACCCACTGTGGCTTTTTTATGGGAACGTTAACAGTTTTGTCAAACAAACAGTGCCTACGGCAACAATGCTTAAGATTATCTTTTGCAATTTAAGTGAGCTGGTTCCTGGCGCTGGGATTTCCCATTACCAAGAGTGACATTTCATTTAGCCTCTGTCATTCATCTTCCCCAGGTTGTGCCTCCCTTCCGCCCTCCTCTTGTCTACGCGATAAACTGTGTGAGCGATGGACTGTGCCTCATGTTTATGGTGCAACCTGAGATACATTTTTGCTGCATTTCCTTTGGAATGTTTTTGATGACTTTTGAAAATGGCCCATTAGACGACCATGCGGCAGCTGCGCGTTAGCTTGACCAGTGACCAGAAACACTCTGCGGCCTGCCTGCAGAAACACCTAGAGAATTTCATAGCATTGAAAATTTTCCTTTTGTGACATCGAGTGGTTTGCAGTAAGTGATGGCTCTTTGATGCTCGTTCCCTCTTGTGTATCAGAGAGTAAGAGAATTAATGCTGTTTAAATAGATATTTAATAGCTCCATGAAACCTCAAGTTGACAGTGGTGATGCCAGTCAAGCTGGACTCATTCGACGATATGTTGGGTTTATGAGCAATTAGAGAGATGATAAAGAATAAAGATCATCCCAGGAGGCATTATTGGGTCAGAAAGCCTCCAGGCCTGTGATGGTCTGATTGATAGTCCCTTTGTATCATGGACACAAAGGGAGAGGCGTGCCAGCATGTCACAGGAGGCAAAAGCAGAGTGCCTCTGTCACAGACAGAGAGGAATGTTTGGAGCCTCAAAGAGAGCAGTTACTGGGAGAGAGAATGGTGTCAATGTTTCAGAGAGAGAGAGCAGAATCTGTATGTTACAGAGAGAGAGAGAGAACAGCATCTGTATGTTACACATAGAGAGAAAATGGTGTATATGTTATGGAGAGAACGAGCCAAATCTGTATGTTATAGAGAGAGCAAACAGCATCTGTACATTACAGAGAGAGACAAACAGAAAGAGACAGAGAGAGAACAGCATGTGTATGTTACAGAGAGAGAGAGAAGGGTCTGTTACAAAGAGAGAGCAGCCTCTATATATATATATATATATATATATATATATAAAGAATGGTATCTATGTTATACAGATAATAATCTGCCTGTTACAGAGAGAGATAGCAGAGTCTATGTCACAAAGAGAGAGCAGCAGCTGCATATGTTACAGATAGAGAGAAAGAGTAATATCTATGTTACAAAGAGAGAGCATAATCTGCCTGTTACAGAGAGAGAGCAGAGTCTATGTTACAGAGAGAGAGAGCAGCAACTGCATATGTTAGAGAAAGAGTGGTATCTACTGTATGTTAGAGACAGCATAATTTGCCTGTTACAGAGAGAGAACAGCATCTGTATGTTACAGAGAGAGAACAGGGTCTGTTACAGAGAGAGAAAACAACATCTGTACATTAAAGTGAGAGAGAGAGAGAATGAGTCTAGAGAGAGGATGGAATCTATACATTACAGAGCATCTGTTTGCTACAGAGAGAGAGAGAGAGAGGTATCTGTGTCACAGCAAGAGAGAGCAGAATCTATCTGTTACTTGGAGAGATAGATCAGAATCTGTTGCAGAGAGAGAACAACATCTGTATATTAGAGAGAGAGAGTGGAGTCTGTTACAGAGAGAGCAGAATCTGTATGTTACAGAGAGAGAGAGAGAGAGAGAGACTGGTGTCCATGTTACAGAGAGAGAAAGCAGAATATATCTGTTACGGAGCTGAATCTGTTATGCTTTACAGAGAGAGAGAGCAGAATCTGTATGTTACAGGGAGAAAGCAGCATCTGTGCATTAGAGAGAGAGAGAGAGCATATCTCTGTTACAGAGTGAGAATCATGCCTGTTACAGGGAGAGAGCAGCATCTATGTGTTACAGATAGAGAATGGTGTCTGTCATAGAGTGAGAGTGAGAGTCTGTATGTCACAGAGAGAAAGCATCTGTATATTAGAGAACAGTGTCTCAGAGAGAGAGGGAGACAGAGAGAGCAGTCTTTCTTATATGCACTCACACGTTTTTGTGCATTTGACTTTGACCCTTTTATAGTACCACCAAGGTGCATTTTATGTAAAACAGCATTACTTTTCAGTTGGTCTGCAGATAGTTTTTGAGACATCAGTGTCCTGTAATTTTGTGTAAAGTTCAATACTTAAATGCAAAGTTCTTTTACTTGTGGAATGTGGTTGTTCAACAGCATCCCCTAGTGGTTGATTAACGAAAGCATTGACTTCCGGACATTCCAGTTCGGTGGCCTCTGTCTGCTTGGGATAATGCCATAGAGCCTGTCTGTTCAGCATAGGCATAACTCAATTTACTTACAGTGTGTAAAGCCCAAATGAATACAGAGGTTGCATATATATCCCGAGTTTGTGGTTTGTATACAGGGATGATGGCTCATAAGAAAAGGGCATCTTTCTGGAAGAAATATTAGGCTTTCTTTCTCTTGCCCTCTCAGACAGCTTCAGATAAGATAATGATGAAGGACGCCATCGTGCTGCTGAGAGGCAGCTTTGCAGGCCTGGACGTGGCTTATTTTCAAATGAACATGTTTAGACTGATGTCTGTTTTATGTTGTTAAAGAATAACAAGGCGGGCAAGTATTAGGATAGTTTTATGGTGACCTCTTGGCTGCCATTTTTGAGTAAAACGGTTTGCCAAACTTAAAAAAGTTTAAGTGAGATGGGAAGGTTATGTTCAGTGTAGTGCACTGCAATTGTGTTTTGTTTTCCAACATGCAGTGACCGAGTAACGGCGTCACTGGCCAGCGGTGGGGGTCGTCTGGCTGTATTTATGCTGCACTGGCCTCCCAGTTCTCCAGTCACTGTAAATGTGTCCAGGTTTCTGCTGGCTTTTCTGCTCCTGAAAGCTGGAGTGTGATTGTGAGATAATCGCGTTCTGGAAGTCACAAGTCCAGTTGGCCGTTCCCATCACCGTGTCACATACCGCTCCCGCGTGGCGCCACTGGGAGGAGTCCGCAGAGCCACAGCTCGACGGGAGTCAGGGGGACGGCCAGGTGACTGTTTGGCCAGGTCCGCCCCACCCGCACGCGGCCTGCTGTATGCGGTGTCCTCCCTCTCCGCTGATCCTGTCTGGCCTCGCACGTGACCGCCGGCAGTAGCCGTGTTTCACCGCAGCCCTTCCAGGCTCCACATGGCGCCCCGGGAGTGTTGGCACGCAGCTCGCTGCCCGCTGCAGGGCTTTCTTGGCGTTCCCCCTCTCTCTTGCTCAGGCATCCTCTCCGCTGACTCCCCTTCCCAGCTACATAAGCGTGTCACGGGCAGATCGACTCTGCCGCGCTTAGAGAAGTGTTGTCTGCTCTCTGGTTCACCTGAAGTCTCTGATGCCCTTTGCTTTGGATCTTTGAAGGACGCTGGGGTGAGATTAGAGCGTGGGCTTTCAGCGGACCTCACGTCCTGCAGTATAGCTGTTCGGTGTCGCTTTTGGAATGTTGCACGGAGAAGCGGTAACTCTGACCCAATGCTAGCCGTGTCCTGTTATTTATAATCATGTATGCATTTGCCATTGTTTTTTGATGTTTGCTGCAACAGTAAGAGTGAACAGCTGAGCAAGTTAGGGCAAAGCCTTTTAGTCAAATGTGTTTCTCTGGGTGTTTCTCAATACCAAAAGTGTATGTTTGGTCTTGGCAGGAGCAGTTTTGCTGAGAACAAACTTGGGGTAACAATGAATCGTGGGATTGGTTTCGTTCAGCAAGGAGGCATCAGATGCATCACGGATATTTGGAGTAAGCAAGACCGACATCTAGGGATGTTTACTGTACTCTGTACTTCTGTTCTTAGTATTGGAATTGGTGTTCGGCAGTGGAAGGTGACATAGAACGGATAAGCGAGAACACAAGAATGATCAAATACGCATATTGAGAAACACCCCTAGTAACCCGATGCTACAGTACTTACCGGCACACATGCATTCCTGCTCTTGCTCCCTCTCCTCAGGGTCAATGTCAGCAGTATATGACACAGTGTTATTACAGTACGGCCGCTTCAGATGAAGGCACCCATTCCTTGGCGCTCTCTCTCTCTTCCTCATTCTGTCTCTTTTTTTAATTCACCTCCCGGAGTTTCTCATATGAGGACAGATGGGCCCTGGTCTGTGCAGTCATTTCAGAGGTAGCTCGCTCCGCACTACAGATGGATTTAAGAGATGTCCGTCATTTTTTTGTTTTGCGATGCTGCACGGGCCCAGAGATACCCACAGTACGCTAATTATCAATGTGCTGAGACGGCTTGGCAGCCGGCAGCCGTCTGCCGGTCGTTTGTTTATAGCGTGCGTCGTGAAGCTGTGAGTTGCCTTTTCCCCCCGTGCTGGCAGGCAGGCAGACCACGCGCCCGGGATGCTTCCAAAGATTCTCTTCCTCCTCTACCGCCAGTCTGATTTTGTACATGCCCACCCCACCCCCCCACCCCCCCAGGCATCATTTAT
>JAABNX020000030.1:13359694-13403250 GCA_015163995.2 Mormyrus lacerda
TAGAGATTCCCCCCATACACCCTGCAGTGCCCTTCCCTGTAGAGATTCCCCCCATCCACCCTGCAGTGTCCTTGCCTGTAGAGATTTCCCCCATCCACCCTGCATTGCCCTCGCCTGTACAGATTCCCCCCATTCACCCTGCAGTGTCCTTGCTAATAGAGATTTCCCCCATTCACCCTGCAGTGTGCCCACCTGTAGAGATTTTCCCCATCCACCCTGCAATGCATATAGAGATTTCCCTCAGCCACCCTGGAATTTAGAGGTTTCCTGTCACATTTTGGGGATCGCAGCACCTATATTTGCATTATATGGGCCTTTACTCAAAGTCTCCACTTAGTAAACTGTGTTATAACAAAAGCGAAACAAAGCTGAGAAGTTTCACAGAGACCTAGCAATTTGACACACTCCCTGAGGCTGGAAGGATTCTATTTATAGCGTGGCCTAAACACAGGTGTTACACCACATTTAGCACTGGTGTTAGTGTAGCGTATAAAACACCTTTTACACTGCAGTGTATCATAGTAACAGCAATACTCTTTGTTTTCCTTAGGAAAAAAGGAAGAGCACCTAGCTGGTTGAAATCATTGCTTTTCAAACAATCATAACTTAACATTAGGAAACTTAAGCATGAATATAAACACAATGGCAATTGAGTCGAGTTAAGCCGTTTATTTCATCCACTGCTATGAATCTATACATTCAGATATCAACGTGAAGGCCGTGTTTGAGTGCAAGATCAAGCTGGAAAATCACTGGAATGAAAAGAGGTCAGATCTCAGCATAGTCAGGTGAACTTATTAGCTAAACATAAACAGTTAATACTGAGTTAATACTGTAAATGGTAGAAGGGGGGGTGCTACCGTGAGGTCAGCTTGCATTTGTGTCATCAGGATCAGCGCCAGCGTTTCAGCACTTCCTGTTAAGTTAACTTTCAGAGTGCTTTTCCCGGAATGAATTCGCCGACTGGGTATTTAATCATTTTCACCCACTTCCCAGTGGCAATGTCCCCTGCTCCCATCACTGGTCGTACCTGTAATGGAAAATATAAACGAATTAATGGAATGGCACTAATGCCAGAGATCAAAAGAGCCTACAAATTCAAATTAGCTAGCTATGAAATTGCTTCCACTGAATTGTAAAAGCGGAGTGTGTGGTGACCTGCAGCTGTCAGAAAAAGGGAATAACAATTTCTTTGAAGTGGATGGCAGTCAAAAAAAATCCTAACTTTTTTTTTTAATTCCAAGAAAGATCTTTAGCTGTCAAGAATATAACTTGCGAAAGGACACCCACCTTGCGAAAGGACACCCACCTGTCTGTGAAGGGAACTCTCCAGTCAGCACCAGCCATGCCCGTTACATGCACGACTTTGTGTCTGTGATTTTATTTTATTGGAAGGCCATGTCCCTTTCAAAAAGCTCTTTGTTAATTGGAGGAAAGTTTGGAACGGTTGGCAGAATTTGTTTATTTGGATTTCTCTCTACTTGCTATTTACTTTTGGTAAATACTGAAACAAATACCAATCAGCCTGCTTTAAAACCTAACTTTAAATTTAACTTGTCAGCGTTAGTTAAACTAGTGTGCCGGTATAACCATTCCAGCATCTCAGTGTTTGGAGCTCAGCATTAAAACTGTTATTTTGTGTTTAAGACCCTGTCTCAGATATTCATTCTGTGCTGTACCTTTTTTTTCCTCAAGAAAAAAAAAATTCTGCATGTTTGCTGTGAGAGGTGAGCAGAAGGTGGCATGTGGAAATCCTGGAAGGTCCTGGAAGGTCCTACACTGCATGCTTCAGCTCCCCCTGCTGGTGGACGAGCCCACGCTTCTGCGTCCTAGAGGCGGGGTAGACCGAGAGGCATCTCCGCTCCCCTTCGCCCGCCCGCCACTCGCGATCCCCTCACGCCCCTCAAATGACCTTTTTTCTGGAATCTTCCCCCCTTAGACCGCCTCAGATCTCAACAAGTGAAAATGCCAATCTTTGTAAACTAACCATCCAGCCAAATTTCAAGGCAATTTATTTTGTAAGTATTTGTTTTCCAAGTAAATGAGCCGTGCACCTTAAAAATTAACTGTATGAGTTGCAAATTAAATATGATGCCCTGAATTAAATATTTTGAAAATTTCTTTGTATCAGCGGCTGTTTCATTCAGGTGGAGGATGGAGAGGGAGTCAAGTTGGTAATTGGAATTTTATCCTGTTATGGATGCCAACTTTTAATTTTAATGATAATTTGAGGTGTGTCAACGTGGTCCGACTACAGTCTAGACTCACAGTAGGTGCCGTAAAAAAAAATCCTCTCTCTCAATTAGGGGCTCCTGACTCCGGCCCAAACTGTGTCTGCTTTGGCCTGGGCTTCCGTTTGCTTGTGGTTAGGGTTCTTTTTTTAAAAAAAAACCTTTGTGTCTGGATTCAGAGAAAATGCAGAGTAACAGAAAAGACCAACCGCATTGCTGTGAGGCACGTCTTCCTTCCTCCATGGAGGTCAAGGGCACGGAGCCCGTCTTTTGGTTTTTGTGTTGTGTATTAGTAGCGGGAGGAGGGGGGAAACAAGGCACCCCAGCCTGTAAAAATGATCACCTGCTTTTCTGGCGCTCCCACTGGGAGACGCAGGTTAATTTCCTACAATCGGTCTGCGGGGCATTGCTGAGCGGAGCTGGGCGGCAGTGGGGGGGGGAGGGTAATGGCGGCGGCTGAGAGCTGCAGAAGGGAGGAGCGAAACGGAGCGGTGGAGCAGAACGGGGACTGCGGCAGTCTTCCCCTCGCTTCCGCTGCAAGGGGCCGCCGCCTCTGTTCCCAGCATGCACTGCTCCCTCAGCGTCTCCCGCTGGCTTCAGCATCCAGCATTCGGCACTTTTGCTGGGCTCGGGGTGACTTTCCGTGCGTAAAATGTAGAGTGGCGACAGCCTCGGTGGCTGAGTGAAGTTGGGGTGGGAGCTGGGGGCCGTCTTCACCTGCTCCAGATTCGCAGCTGGTTTTTCAGTGTCTTTATGTAAATAACAATCCTGGGAAGAAAAGTGGGACTATGAATCAGTCACACTCCTCCAGAGAGCCAGTTTTTAAATCATTTTACCTTTTGCTGGAGCGCAGGGTTTTTTTGTTTTTTTTTTTTACATTTGAAAATTGCAATTAAGATATTACTCTGCTCTATGGATTGAAATTCTAGAATAAAGTTTGCAGGCATGGCTGTGTGATGTAATCAGGTTGATTATGCTAAGTGGTGACCTCACAGACTGGCTCCCACACTCACTGTGTGAATAATGGTCCCATATGCGGTGTGTGTAAGAAAGTGCAGACAGACCTCGGGGCCATTTTCCCTGCAGATCACCTCTGGTCCTTCTAAAATGAATGGAATATATCGCTCCATAACTTGTACTTCAGAGTCCTGCTGCCGGTGACACATTTACGGATGATGCCTGCCACAGCTTATCTGCAGTCATCTATCACGGAGTAAATTGTAAGGAAAAGGCATTAGAAGGCCATTAAAATTATGGCTTGATAACAATCGTTCTGCCTGTGCTCGTTTGAGTAATAAAGATTTTTTAATTAAGATTTCATATTTCAGCACAATTGCTATCTTTCTGTTACTCCAGCTTTCTTTCCCTCTTTCTGTCTCTTTTTTCAATCACCGAAGCGATCGGGTCCTTTCAGCTTTCCCCGGGCTTTTCATTAAGGACGAGCACAGATAAGACCCGTTTAGCACTGTGCTCCAGGGTGACCCCATGTGGACACGTGTGGGATTCCATGATGAGCTCTCGCAGTGCTCATGTGACCTGGAGCAGAGTCTGAGTCAGTTTGTGATTAGCCCTATTACCTGCATCATCCTTTTTGCAGAGACCGTGCCAGTCTGTTTTACCGTGTAGAATAATTCTCATTAAGTATTAAGGAGCATAGAGTTAATGGATCTGGTAACATCTGGTGGTGAGACGAGGGAATCTCCGCAGTAAAAACAACACTGGGTTTAATGAATAATTGATAAGAACCTTAGTAGAAGCCAGGGGAAGCCTGGGAAGCCCAGGGCCAGAGATTTACAGTGTAGCAGTGGTGTATGGGCATACAGTGAGGTTGGTCGATCATGGTGAATTATGAAGGGGCAGCGTGGTTCGGAATCCGTACCCATGAAAGTCACCAGTTCGAATTCCAGGGCCGTCACACTGAAACTGCACACAGGCCCCCGAATGACTGCTCTCGGGGCACAGGACACTGACTGACC
The DNA here is from genome assembly GCA_015163995.2 of Mormyrus lacerda. Lineage (NCBI taxonomy): Eukaryota > Metazoa > Chordata > Actinopteri > Osteoglossiformes > Mormyridae > Mormyrus > Mormyrus lacerda. Next base: position 13,363,902 of record JAABNX020000030.1, read on the forward strand.
CGACACTGTCACCCCCCCCCAAACTTGCTTTCACCTGCGTATTTGTGTTTTGGAGAAATAGTTCAATATACTATATCGAACTGAGGCAGGGAATGTTTATTTTATCAAGATTAAGAAAAGCTGCATACTATAGCGTGACTGGAGCGCAGCGATCTGAGGATGGCAGTGAGGTCCCTGTGCTTTAGAGGAGGCCTCTGCCTCTTGTCCTGAGGAGTCAGACCGCTGAGGCTGAGTGCTGAGGTCGCCTCGGCGGTGAATGATGAACCTGTCCTTGTCGAGTTCCCTCCAGAGCCCAGCTCACAGCACAAGCGTCGCATCTAGGTTGATCGCACTTTACCCTCATCACGTTAATGTAAACGTCCGCGGCCAAATGTTGGGCTCTGCTCCCGCTGTGGCGCTTGGCACGCTGCCGTCTGTCTTTGTTTCCGCGGCACCCCCTGTGAGTGGAGCATTAGTACCCCCAGTGCAGTCTGGTGTAGCAGCTGTATGTCAACATTACGCAAAGCTTCTGGGTCCTGCTTTAGAGTCTCACCCATGGTTGGATGGAGGTGAGGTGCTGATGCTCATTGCTGTGTGGGCGGAAATATACCCACAATGCACCAGTGTACATAAAGCAGACACATGACGGCTGGGAAACATCACATCATGTGCCGTGAGCCAGCATCTTTGTCTTTAAAAGGAAATTTTGTTATTTACTATATTAATAGTGTGATTTTTATGCTTCTATCAACACCAAAATGTTCACAGTTAGTTTACAGTTGGTTATTGGGCTGACAGTCAGCTGTGTGGTTCTTGAACCAGCTTTAAACAGTCGTGTATTACAGTATTAAATCCTATATCCTAGGGGTTCCCAAGCCCCGGTTTTTGGACCGGTACTGGTTCGTGGGCTGTGCTCCACTGGGCCGCAGAATGTTGGGGGTTTTGAAGAGGGGTTTGTTAATTTCTTAAAAAAAAAAAAAAAACTATGGTTTTTCACTTTTTTACGACCCCTCATATCTGAGCATTCTGATCGCATCTGAGGAAAATGGAAGTGGCTAAATAGGGCCATAACCCGGATTTTTAAAATACCGAGGTCAGAATTGTTAGCCCATCCTAGGTGTGACCCATGTTGGTCTGAAATTATTGGAGTTGCAGAAAAAATACTGAGGACTTGACCTTGGTGTCTTGAATGGTAGGTACAGGTATGGATTAAATTTATGAACTCTCCGACTGATCCACCTGTACCCCCCCCCAATCAAGTTATTTTACCAGTCCATGAATTTTTTGTACAGGTAGTAAAGGTTGGTATCCGTTACTGCAGTAGTTCTCAACCTTCTTGCACCATGACCCAATTTTTACCATGCCATCTCAGTCATGACCCTATATCAAGTATAGGATTAAACAATATGATATGACAAGCATACAGTGCACTCTGCAATTTACGCTAATCAATGTCTATCGCACAAATATGATTGGATGTTCCAGTGAATTTCAAATTAAGCATCTGTGGTTTGACTTCTTCAGCTATAGACCCAAGACCTGTTTATATAGGTTAATTCTAGGATTTGAGCAGGGAAATCTGATCGTGGATCAGCATAGGAGCTTGCTGGTTTTGAAATGCTTACATTTCAAACTCTGCCTCGCGACCCTTTCAGAACTTGCGGCGAACCAAACTTGGGTTGAGAATCGTTGTCCTACTGTATGCTGTCTTTGCAATACTGATCCTAATAAGTTTAATTGTTCTCAAACCATTAAGGCCCTGCCCTTGACTCAGGAATGTGTTGATGTCGATCTCGCTTGATCGTGATGTTAACACGTCTGTTCTGTCTCCATCCACATGCAGCTAGAGATGAGAATGTGGCCACCTTTCGCGGCTCCGAGTACTTCTGCTACGATCTGTCCCAGAATCCCATCCAGAGCAGCAGCGACGAGATCACGCTCTCCTTCAAGACATGGCAGCGCAACGGGCTCATACTGCACACGGGCAAGTCAGCTGACTATGTGAACCTGGCACTGAAGGATGGCGCCGTGTCCCTCGTCATCAACCTGGGCTCCGGGGCCTTCGAGGCCCTGGTGGAGCCGGTGGACATCAAGTTCAACGACAACATGTGGCATGACGTCAAAGTCACACGCAACCTGCGGCAGGTAATACTTAAGGAGAGGCGTGTAAACACTTAAACACTGTCTTCACATTTTCACATACCTAGTCCGGCTGGAAGATGGGCTCACACTGACACAGCAGAGGTCCTCTACCAGGGTGGTTTTTCAACATGGATGGAGAAGTTGGTGTGATCCTTTCATTAGATTGTTGTCCTTCTCTTAAACCTCAGAGCTTTTCGTAAAAAGGTGGAAAGCAGTTGTAGAAAATGTTTGCATCATTTTTTTTGACATACAGGTCTCTATGATAACAGGAAGTGTGAATATTAAACACCGATGTCCTGGTATAAAGTTCAGAGCTGGTCTGCGTTGTGGGATTACAGACTGAGACTTGAGAAACGTTTTAAAATCCCGGTGAATAACTGATTCATTTAACCCTGTTAGTTTCTCTAGCAAGTGATTGGCAGTCAAAATGTACTGTACTTGGTGTTACTGGCTGTGGGTGAGTGTGTACTGGCATCAGGTTTTCTGTTTGCTGCAGAAGTACTACTGCTTTGGAATTTTAGCTGTGAGCCTTTTTTTATCTCGACTCTGTTCACAGTCAATGTCTCTTTGGTTCTCCACTGCAAGGCACAGTTTTTGAGTTGAACCATTCTTTTTGATTATTTTTTTGGTAACACTTGACAGGGCACAAATAATATAATATCATGGTGTTACCTACATATTAATTAAACACAAAATAAGTCTTAGTTATATATGTTATTTCATCATTAATGTATCGCAAGGCATCTTCTATCTCAAGCAGTTACTATGTTTGTTACTATATCTGTTACTTCTGTAAACCTTTGTGAACTTCTCAAGGAACAAGTAATGAATAACACAAGTAAAATACTGATCTTATGTCTGTTCATCATTAATGAATTGTGACATCTCAAGTACTATCTATATTTATTAATGATTTGTGCCTCAATAGTAACTGAGTTATAAGTATTTGTGCACCATCAGGTAGTTACCATTTTTTTTTTATTTACCATGTACTACCATGTAATGTATTACTAACCTAATACCTCATCGTTGATTTGATTCATTATTTTGACTTTTTAATTTGCTTTTTTCCCCTCTTTTTTGCGAAGGATTCGGGCATCAGACACACTGTGGTAAAAAATCTGCACTGTGTGGTAATATCACCTTTTTTGTCTTTCATTTGCTGTGTCCTATGTCCTTCTTTGGCTTTCACTGTAGTTTGTTGACGTGCTTGTTATCTTGTCGCTGTTCTTGGTATTCCTTTGTTTTTTAATCCCAGCTGAGGTCCCTTTTTCCAGTCCTTCAACTTCACAACTTCTACCATATTTTTGTACCTCTTTCAAAATGCTTGGACGTCCAAGAAGACGTCTACACTATACAGTACATCTAGTAGCCTTTAGGGCAGTCTTTCCCAAACTGGTCCTCGGGGACCCTCTGACAGTTCCCATTTTTGCTCTCTCCTAGCCCCCAGCGCTGGGAAGAACACTGAATACTTGTGTTGGTAGCTGGGAGGGAGCAAAAATGTGGACTGTCTGGGGACCCCAAGGACTGGGTTAATAAACTCTGCTTTCGAGGATGTTTTTGCCAACAACAGTGTGTGAGGTGGTGGGAGTTTTTCACAGACAGGAGTTGTGGGGGGTGTTAGAGCCCACCTAGAGCATGGCATGTCTGACCTTCTCCCTCCCCCCCAAGCCTTATTACTGCATGTCAGTTTGGCCCCGTTCAGTGCCCCCCCCTCCCCGCCAAAGCCTAGCCAGCACCTTTCCCGGTGCCTTGCACGACTCCTCTGGGATGTACCCCTCTCTTCTCTGCCATTATGGGTGAATTATTTTGCTCCCTACTTTTGGAAAACAGCTGATGTATTCCTGTTTTAATCGGCTCACAAACAATGTTCTCATGAAACTTAAAATATTCATTTTGAAAAACCAGGAAGAACCAATATTCTTTTCTCCATGCGGGTTAAATAAAATAGGCAACTGCAGTATTTTGTTCACGTGACCCTTGACGAATATCTGACCCAAACCGCAACAACAAGACGACCACATGGGCTGGGGAAGGCAGAACCCAGGCTGACTTGTTGTCTCGTACCAGGTAACCATCTCAGTGGACGGCATACTCACCACCACCGGCTACACCCAGGAGGACTACACCATGCTAGGCTCCGACGACTTCTTCTATGTGGGCGGGAGTCCCAGCACAGCAGACCTGCCCGGATCTCCTGTCAGCAACAATTTCATGGGCTGCTTGAAAGAGGTTTGTGGATGTTCAGATGGAGCGAACAAGGCATTTCTGAGCTAAGAGAAACCCGAAGTCCTGTCTGAATTCAATGCGGTGACAGAGACAGAGAAATGTAGTGACTCTTTTACCAGGACTGAGGCTTTTCAGCAATAAATCATTTACTCTTATGACAAACTGTTTGCTTTATTAACTCCTTCTCAAACCACAGGCACATGCTGTTTATCAGGTGCCTCTCTGAAATGGCCTGGAGCCTGAAGCCCTCTGAGCCCCCCTGTCTAGAGAGAGCAGAAGGGGGCTGAGACCCCTGGAGGTTTTTGGTAGCATCAGTAGGGCCTGTTTGTGCCTTTTTGGGATCAGCTTCACAAACGAGGGACTCATCAGTTTCACTGCCATTTAGCGATGTGACTGTCCTCCCCTAACCTATCTGCTCCTCAAGGGCCGAGAGGCTACATAATCCCACGGTGCTCCCTTCCTCATCCAGAGAGTCAGCCGGAGTCGGCTAATCTGCCGACTGACAGAGCTGCATGGCCTCTTCCGCGTATGAGCACCTTGTGTGGAATAGCTGACACTGGACTATGGTGTTACTGTGGCGCCTTGGTGCTTCGTGTCGATGAACGGGCTCAGCCAGCCGGCAGCTTTTTTTCATGCCGCGCCTGGTGGGCAGAGGCGAAACTGGGCAGAGCGTAGGCCGGTGGATGATGGATCTGTGTGTCACTGAGCTGTCTGGGAGGCCGAGCGAGGTTGGCCACAGGGTGGGCACATGGCGGGGGCTCCGTCCTCCATGCAGGAGACGACCCGCCTGGGGATCGATCACCCCACGTTCTTCTGCTGCCGGTAAGAGGGATCGCTCGACTGTGAAAAGAGCACGCAGCAGCCCGTGGGTGCATCAGCCCTCTCTGGGGGGAGGCGGGGGGGCCTATGCGGTGGCTTGATTTTGGGCTGCAGTCTGTCTCTCCTCCTGGACAGCCTCAGCTGCGCCGTAAGCACTGTCTCTCAGGGCCCTTTGTGTCTGAAAGCGAGTCTGCTAGCAGAGATAACACTCCCTGCTCATTCCGCGCGGACACACCCAGCCGCGCGGGCGGCTAATGTCACGGTGGGCAGGGTGCTGCTCTGAGCGCGCTCCTCTTTGTGTGACGTGGGTATGAGGCATCCGCCTCTGTTGTCTCTGTTCTGCTTCTCGTCTGTTTTCATGGAAAGCAGCTGCCCAAGCTGGAATCAGAGACGAAGCCAGATCTTTCGCGTGGGAAGTCTTTGATTCACCGAATAGTCCAGAATTTATCCATCGATCTGTTTTAGGAGTTGATGCTTTATTGCCTTTTACTGCGCCTTCTCGTTGGCCTTTTGCTATTGGCGCAGCCTTTTCCCTCCACATAATCTCAGCGAATGAGAAAGAGGATTACAGGGAGGGCTGATGCCCCCCACCTGGGACGAGTGTTCAGTGGAGTATATGGAACTGCACAGTGGTTGTGCATGAAAAATACACGTATTTGACACTTTTGAAATAAAACTATCCAAAACCAGAAATATTCCCGGTGTTCTTGTTTTGTGACGTCGGCTGAGCGCAAGATTAAGGTATCCAGATAGGAAAGGATATGGAGCGCCTCAAATATGGAGCGTCTCAAATGCAAATCATGGCTTTGAGTCCGGGGAAATGGTCGGCTTTGCTGACGCTTGAGCGCCTGCATTTGCATAGAGAATGATGCTTCTAGGATACGAACAAAATTGTAACATACGGTAATGATCCGATTAATAGGTCTAAGCGGTTGGCAGCCAAGTCCTCCTCCCAAGGTCATTTAAACCCCTTGAGCGCCTCTGGCCGGCCAGCCATGACTATTCCGGCTGGTAGACACCTTTATTTACTATCTGTGTGATAGTCAGCTACACTAAACAAATGATGGATGCGCAGAAGAGAAAATTGTATAAATCTGAAATGTAACACTTTACTTGAGGGGGCACAAGTAACTCAGTAAGTCAATTACTACTCAAATACAAATCATGAAACGATGTAATATCTGCATAAAATACATGAACTGCTATGACTGATTAATGATGAACAAACATGGGATCAGTATGCAGAGGTGGACATTTCAGGTCCAGAAAGTAAAAATCCAAACCAGGATTTTGTTTCAACCAAGTAGTTGCGTACTCTGTGATTGTGACTCTTTATGTTCAATTGGTTGGTTGAAACAAAATCCTGCTTTGGATTTCTACTTTCTGGACCTGAAATGTCCACCTCTGTCAGTATGTAAATAATCATTACATTAAATAAGAGTGTACTACTTACATTATTTATGTCCCCTCGAATACAGTGTTACCATCTAAAATAAAGCCAGAATTCTCTGTTCAGGGTCAATGCTCTGTCCATTTAAGAACGCAGACCATATAGCAATATAATCATTAATGTTCAAGTTGATTACAAGCTCAAATCAGAGTTTAGACCACTTGTAAATTGTTTGCTATTATGCCTTATATAGACTTGTTTGTGGACTTTCAGAATTGATCAGCAACTTCTGTCAGTCACGGTTTGTCATTCATATTCTACATTATCAGATTTTAATTACACAGCCATTAACCAAAGAAAGCTTTTTTGTTGCCTCCTCTTACTTGTCTGTCAACACCATTCTCAGGCCTGGCATACGCCCTCTATCACCTTCCTGAATTTCTTTGTAGGCTGCATATATTTAGCATCTGAGTAGGAAGACGACGGGCTTCCCCCAGACGCTGCCGAATGGCTGGCTTTCGTCGACACCGTCGTCTTCTGTCCTGCCTTCTTTCCAGCCATGTTAAAATGCTCAGTTTGTCTGGCACTGGAGTAGCTGAACTGTGACTCCATCATTGAGAGGTCGACTCGTGGGGGGGGGGGGGGGAATGCAGGTGTGAGGCGGTGTTTAATGTTACTCTTTCACATGGTAACATTCTGCCAATTTGCACAGTGCTTCTCCGGTAAAGCCCCAAGAATCCATAGTGGCTGGTGGCTGCTATTTGCTGTCAGTTTGTCCCAAGGGGCCCTGCACTCATTTCTTTTCTTATCTTCTTTCTTACTTATGTATATATGTATATTAACTTACATATTGGGCAGTGAGTGTGTTAGCCCAAATCTCCATGCGTTATCTGTGCACCCAGCGCAGGACCAGTGCTGTGATCAGGCAGATAATTCCACAGTTGGAACCTGGGAGTGCTGATTTTTCCCATCTGCCTCTGCAGGGAAAAAAAAGGCAATCTTGCCGTCCAGCAGTCCTGCCAGCACCTTGGAGGATGTGTTGATTTACTGTCAAATCTTCCAGGATTATCTGTAATCCCAAAGCTACCAAATCGGTCTGGTGACGGCTGTGTTCCCAAACAGGACTGCGACTTCCACAGGGCAGCGTGCTCCACATATAAGGCAGAGGGGGTTCTGGGGAGAAAATCCTTCAATTCTCCACTTGAGTGAATTTCTATGTGCATTTTTGGCCAAGAAACAACTTCTACGCCTTACTGTTTATGCCGCTTAATAGCGCTTCAAGGGAGCTTTTCTAAGATGTCTGTGTTTTTTTTGTTTAGTTCATTGCAGGTTTCTTGACAAGGGTGTCTGGCTTGACTGTCATAAAGTGTGTAGGGTGCTCCATGTTCCTGTTTCTACACCATGACACTGCCAATCCTTGGCCAGTGCTTGGCAGTGCAACGGAGTCATACTCCTTAGCTGTGAGAAAGGGTTGCGGTCCTTGGCAATGAAAAAGGATCACAGTCCTTAGCAGTGATCTGGTTTTTATACAACAATGCAGTATACTGATTGCAATAAATTGTTGGTTCACCCACTCCAAATATAACCATATCTCAAATACTTTTTCATTTGTCGATAGGTTGTCTACAAAAACAATGACATTAGGTTGGAGTTATCACGGCTGGCCAGGATTATGGACCCCAAGATGAAGATCCAGGGTGATGTGGTCTTCAGATGTGAGAATGTTGCTACCTTGGATCCTATCTCCTTTGAGACTCCAGAGGCCTACATCAGTCTACCTAAGTGGAACACCAAGCGGATGGGCTCCATCTCCTTCGACTTCCTCACCTCAGAACCCAATGGACTGATCCTGTTCACCCATGGCAAGCCTCAGGACAGGAAAGACACACGAAGTCAAAAGAACACCAAGGTGGACTTCTTTGCCGTGGAGCTTTTGGACGGTAGTCTTTACCTGCTACTAGACATGGGCTCTGGGACCATCAAAGTCAAGGCAACAGACAAAAAGGTCAATGATGGCAACTGGTACCACGTAGATATACAGCGAGATGGCAGATCAGGTGAGCTTGTTTGGTCAGTTACAGCTTCTCGATGCTGCCCTTCATCAATTCATCAGGGTTGCCAACTCTTACCCATCTGGCGTGACACTCACGCTTTCAGACTCTCACGCTCACAGAAGAAATCTTATGGCAAATCTATATTATTCCATTATGAACCTAAAATCGGCTACATAAAAAGTGTTGCAGTAGTTTGCAAACCATGTGGAGTATTCACAAAGTAATAGAACTGTTACATACATGTGAATATGCAGACTTGTCTCAAACTGAAAATGTCACGTTGGCCAACTGACCAACGTTGGCAACACTGATTTCATACTTACTGGTATAATCGATGTTGGGTTTTGACAACCAGGGTCTGACTGATTTCCCCATGACTTAGTTTTACTTAAGGCCCAATTTTCAAAACAGTTTCATGCCCAAGGCTCTTAATCGTTGATAAATATTGTTTTATATTATTTATTTACATGTATTAATGTAGCTTTTTCTCTCAAACAAGCTTTGATGCTTTTTGTCTCCCTTTGAAATTGCTTGTTTTCCTGTTCTTCAGATGTCTTGTCTGTGCAATTCTGTTTGCCCTCTTCCATCTTTCTCCTCTCCTTATTCTCTCTAATCACAGTGTGTGTCTGTAATTCCATTGTTTGTCTGTAAGATTGATCTGTAATGTTGCCTTATAGCGCAAGACGTTTTAAGTCTCTGGGGATATTCATAATGCAGCCCCTCAGAACCCACTATGCAAATGACACTTAGGCACAGATTATTACTATTGATTTGTAGTCCTTGCGTACAACTCTTCACCTTGTCCTGAGCCTGACTCAGAGATGCTCAATACCTTTAGACTGTCATCAGAAGCATGAAAGGGGATAATTCTCACTAAGCCCGAGTATGTTTCCCAAAAGCAAAGTTGATAACAAGGTTAGCAACTTACATAGTTGGAACCATGTAACTGAATGGTTCCAACTATGTAAGTTGCTAACAGGAGCTTTTGGGAAACATACCTCTCTTTGATTATCTCCAGGGCCTATGATAAAGTTATCCTGGTCTCTCTGATTGTCTCCATGGAGATACAGGGCCTGTGTTAAAGTGATCCTGCTCTCTCTGATAGTCTCCATGGTGATATAGGGCCTATGTTAGCGCCATTCTGCTCTCTCTGATCATCTCCGTGGTCATACAGGGCCTGTGTTAGAGCAATCCAGCTCTCTCTGATAGTCTCCCTGGTGACACAGGGCCTGTGTTAAAGTGACCTTGCTCTTTCTGATAGTCTCCCTTGTGACACAGGGCCTATGTTAGAGCAATCCTGCTCTCTCTGATAGTCTCCGTGGTGATACAGGGCCTGTGTTAGGGCAATCCAGTTCTCTCTGATAGTCTCCCTGGTGACACAGGGCCTGTGTTAGCGCCATTCTGCTCTCTCTGATTATCTCCGTGGTGATACAGGGCCTGTGTTAGAGCGACCCTGTTCTCTCTGATAGTCTCCCTAATGACGTAGGGGCTATGTTAGAGCAATCCAGCTCTCTATGATAGTCTCCCTGGTGTCACAGGGCTTGTGTTAGAGCGATCCTGCTCTCTCTGATAGTCTCTGTGGTCATACAGGGCCTGTGTTAAAGTGACCCTGCTCTCTCTGATAGTCTCCCTGGTGACACAGAGCTTGTGTTAGAGCGATCCTGCTCTCTCTGATAGTCTCCCTGGTGAGACAGGGCCTATGTTAGAGCAATCCTGCTCTCTCTGATAGTCTCCGTGGTGACACAGGGCCTGTGTTACAGCGATCCTGCTCGCTTTGATAGTCTCTGTGGTGATACAGGGCCTGTGTTAGAGCGATCCTGCTCTCTCTGATAGTCTCTGTGGTGATACAGGGCCTATGTTAGCGCCATTCTGCTCTCTCTGATTAACTCTCTGGTGACACAGAGCCTGTGTTAGAGCGATCCTGCTCTCTGTGGTTTGTCTGCATGTTCTCTTAGGTCCCACACCTAGGACTGGGGCTGTGGGAGCTTAAGAGCATTCTTTCATCTTATACTGAGCTGTCTTTATAGAGATAACAAATTACTGCCTTCACGTAAACTGTTTCTCTCTGCAGACCCAGCAGCCTCCCAGAGCGGCATAACATGCTTCTGTGAAACACTACGATTCATTATTTATTTTTTAAAAACAGGACCCATTGTAATTATCCCAACATCAAAGCCGTTTAGCCTCACCCGAGCGAGCAGGTGGGGCACTGATCCTTGGATGGCCTCATCTCTGTGACCTCCTCACTTCTCCTCCCCGCAGGCACCATCTCGGTGAACAGCCGCCGCACGCCTTTCACCGCCAGTGGGGAGAGCGAGATCCTGGACCTGGAGGGGGAAATGTATCTGGGCGGGCTCCCTGAAAACCGGGCGGGCCTCATCCTGCCCACCGAGCTCTGGACGGCCATGCTGAACTACGGCTACGTGGGCTGCATCCGGGACCTGTTCATCGACGGGCGCAGCAAGGACATCCGGCAAATAGCTGAAGCTCAGAACGGCGCCGGCATCAAGCCGTCCTGCAGCAAGGCGGCGGGGAAGCAGTGCGAGAGTCACCCCTGCAAGAATAATGGCATGTGCCGGGAGGGATGGAACCGCTTCATCTGTGACTGCACGGGGACCGGCTTCTGGTCCCGGACCTGCGAGAGAGGTGAGTCTGCACCGGGCCGCCGCACAGAGGTAAGGGGGCACCCTCTGCTGTTTGCTCAACACTGCACTCCTAGGGATCTTACAGGTTGCTCAAATTATAATCGAGAAAATATCTGGCTTAGCTGAGTTAGCGGTTTCTACCTGGTCAGCGAGTTGGTTGTGTTTCCAGGCACGGCAGGTGTTTAGTTCTCTGCTGCTAATGATTTAATAGACATTCTGTACACATGCTGTGATTGGGGGCGTAATTGCAAATTCTAGGTGGGGGGGGAGGGGGGGGGGGTCCTCAATAGAGTCGACCAACCAGGCCCCTATAAACTATTGAATCTCCCAGGGTGTTGATGCCCCTCTGGCGCCCCCTGGCTGGCTGTTTCAGTCCCACACCATGATCCCAATGTCCAATAGTGTGGATTCCATTTGGAAGCCACATATCTTCCCTGCTATTGCGTTGGTATCCGTTCGGCTTGCGCAGGACTTGACATTATTTGTGTTCCCTGTCATTCCAGTAATGCTTTGCAGTGCTGCATACTGTTATAACAGCTGCATTGGATATTGCACCAGAGACTGTTGCAGTGGACCATCTCAGCAGATTTTGCCTTTCCTTGCCTGATTTGTGTGGTCACTAGAGCTTCCCCTTCCCCTAAAGTCACGTCAAAACAGACAGGGCGGTGAAGGGATTCGATGGTTAGGATGGAGTTCATATGGGTGTATCATTATCAACGTATTGATCATTGATCCCTGTAATGTCGATATCAATAATTACACAAGGAAGAATGCAATGTTTTATTGGCAAACCTTCCTATGAAATAATTTTCTTTTCCCCTGACATACAGTGTTATAATACATGTGAATTGGTATATGCGGTCACAACTGTGTTGTGTTGACTTTAAATCTGTGTACCGTTATGCTCTGGGGCACATAATTATGTACTGTGGAACCACTATTGATTATATGAGCTTTCCCTTAGAATGCCCTGGGGGTGATCTGCCTATGATCACTATTGGGCCCTTGAGCCAGGCCCCTAACCCCCAGTCACACCAGGGACCAGTAGACCCTGCTTTCTCAATAAACCCGGTGTCCACCTCTGGTCCTGGAGAGCTACTGCCCAGTAGGTTTTCTATCCTGCCTGGCTTCTGATGAGCCGCACCTGATCTCGGGTCAATAACAGGAACAGGTGTGGCTCATCAGAAGCCAGCTAGGACAGAAAACCTCCTGGGGCGAGTCTCTCAAAAACCTTCTTAATGCTACGTCATTCGTAAGTTCTACGTTAAAAGAATGACGTAGCGTTAGGGAGGTTTCGTGAAACTGGGTCCTGGTCAGTAGCTTTCCGTGACTGGAGTAGGAGACCCTTGCAACAAACAAACAAACACACAAACAAGGAAACGAATAAATATGTATATGTTGCTTTGGATAAAAGCATCTGCCAAATGATAAATAAACTCTTGTAGTTTTTAAACTTAGAACCTCTCTTTCGTTTCCCTCATGCAGTAATATGTAACCCGAAGGCAGCCATCTTTCACGCACTAAGAACGCGAAGCCGGGGGACCCTCACTTGCGCCTAGGCTTGCTCCCTGCAGCCAGCTGTACTGGTTGTCATAATGAAGGGCTTGACAGTGATGTTCCCGACATCCAGATGTTATATGACTGCTTTAAAAATATAATTACTGTAAGTATCACATTGTCCTGGTTATCAACATGTCCCAGTAGTTCAAAGTTGGCAGCCCTGTTACTTCCAAAGAGACACGTTAGCCCTTGCTTGTTTGGACAAAGTCCAAATCTGCTATTTATACCTTACAAACGTACTAACCCTCTTACCATCCATGCCTCTTAATAGTTTCCGCATAATTGCAATAGTCCCCAGCTAGATTAGCAAAGCCTTGGGGTCTCTGGTAGGACTGGGCTCCTTCGCCGTGTTCTCTTCTCCACGGTCAGCAGGTTCAGCACAGGGAAAGTCTCAGCTTACATTGCTCTGTGCTCCGCAGCCTAAGCGAGGGACTGATGAGATATCTGAACGCAGCAGGGAGGCGCATCCTGAGCATATTTTTAGACGTGACACTTGGAAGTATTTTTCTCTGGGTGGCACTACATGGCAGAACTGATTAGCTTTGAGAGATGTGCATCACAAGTCACAGAGCTGCTGTTATCCTCGTCAGGCCAGGTGAGCTCGCGCTACCATCACGCAGCCCTGACATCTGGCCGAAGCGGCCTCCCCTCTCCTCACGCTCTCCTCCTGGCCAGATGCTCGGCCTGTGACGTGCTTCCCGACACGTGCTCCGATGCGTTTCGCTGCTCACGCGAGCTGATCGGCTCCGCGCGAGCTTCTCCAGTGCTGTGGGTCATCGCGGCATCCAGTGTAGTGTTATCTGAGCCCATTACTGGATGTGAGAGCCCGGCGCTGCAATCACAGCATGCCTGTGAGGCCTCGATCGTCACATTCCCCAGGGATATTCTTATAAGAGCAGAACCGTATACTGTGTTCTCAATATGATCTACTGCTCTAGTTGTTGTAAGGACATGTCCTGTATACGATCAGCTGCCATGAAGGGCTGGTTCTTTTACTGTCGAACACATTAAACACAGGTGAAGATGGTACCTGTGTGTCATATGGAAAGTTGTGGCAAAGCCTGTGTTATCAGCGTCATGCATCTCTGTAGACACAGCCAAACTGGTGGTTCCAGGTGGATGGGCCGCCCTCCCCTGTGTGGGGCCGTCATGTGTGGTTGGGCCGTCTGTCCCTGTATGGTACCCATCCATGTAGGCGAACGATGCGGCTGAGCAGGACATTCTTGGCTTCCCGTGGCACTGTAGCTGATTGTTATTGATTCCAGCCCTGTGAAGGTCACCTCAGCAAGCCCTGGGCACAGGGGGGCACGGTGACACCCACCACTCTTTCTTTACTCCCATTTGACATGGTTTCCTTACAGAAAAGACAATAAACAAATGGTGCTCTAAAACCCTTAGCTTCAGTCTTTCTCAGACTCTGTTATGGCAGCTTCTCCTAGTGACGCGGTGCCAAAGACGAGGTGAGAACGTCCAGGGTTCCTCGTCTCTGCCCATCACTTCAGGCTGTGCCTCTTCTGTGTAATTAGCTCATTCTCCACCTCCTTTTACAGCAGATATGGTGAAGTGGCCTGATAATGGTGAAAAGTGCTAATTGGGAAAGCAGGTGTCCACCGGTAGGTCTGCTGAGGTGCAGGCAAGGACAGGCTGGCGTGGGAAAGATGAAGAGGCATCAGCAGATGCCTTCGGTGATTGTTCGATGGCTCTCTCATATCAGTATGTAATTCTGCCAACCTCCCACGTCCTCGCCCCAGTGTGGCGACTGCTATGCCGTGGGTGGGGACACTGGTATCTGTGTCTGGGAGTGTCCTCGCCATCCTGCAAGGCCCTTTCATGGTCTTGCTGTAGCCATAGTGCTTTTTAGGTTTTGATGTTCCTGTCTGTGTAAACACATTGACACAGAGATTCGACAGGCCTTTCCCAGCACTCCCAGCTGGCAAAGCCTCTGTTTCCAGGGATACACAGAATGTTTCCTTTTTCTTATAAGCCAGTGTTACCCAGTCTGGTCCTCGGGGACCCACGGCCAGTCCATGTTTTTGCTCCATCCCAGCTCTTGGTAGGCTCTGTGGGACTGTCTGTGGGTACCCAGTACCGGATTGGGAAACACTGTTCTAAGCTGATGGTCAGAGTGCTAAATTTGGACAGTAGCAGATGCCAACATTGCGATGAAAACAGTTTGCTAGCTTTGCAATCACATGCTGTGCGGTGTTACTGGGTTACGGACTCGCTTGGTCTCTTTCCCATTTCACATCCCTTGTCAGTACAGTATGCATGTGGTGATGGTGGCACTGGTTTTGATGCGGGAAATGATTGCACATTATGCCTGAATATTGCATATCTGAGCAGCATCATTCACGGAGCTCATCCCGCTACCATTCACTCTTGCTTCTCACTTGTGAAGTTAAATGGTTTCCTCAGGCATGCAAATTATTGATATTCAAGCTTGTTTAAAATTATGTAAGACCGATTGATCTCAAGAAAATGTAAAAGCTAATTAATGCATATTGCAAATGATCCCAGCAGTATTTAACATATCAAACAAAGTAAGATTTAATCTGTCAAATGTAATCTGTTGTCTGGAGCATCACTGATATAGTTTATATAATCTGTCTTTTTCTTAACCGTACGCCGGAGAGCAGGAACTTGGCAGTCGGTCTTTTTTGAAATGTTTTGCTGAATGACGTTTTGAAGAGCTGCTGAACACAGGGATTTGGATAAAGACTAAGCTATCAAGCATTCATTTGGGCCGAGCTCTGATTCATCTGTCACTTAACTAGCAAGCAAAGAGCATCAGATACATTCTGAGACACAAAAATTTTTCTTAAAAAAATGAATGGTCATTGTGAATTGGACATTTTTCGAGTATTGTTTGTGGGTGATAGTTGTCCTTGCTGTGAAAGACCTTTCTGGAACAGTAACTGATAAGCAGAGAGCCAAAACTGTTATTTCGCTGTGTCTTACGTCTACACTATTAATTATACACCAAAAATGAAAACCATCTTCAAAATGCAACGCATGTCCTTCTCGGGAGATTTTGACTTCCTTGTGCCTGATTTGTGTGGCTGCTCCTTTGAGTGTGTGTATGTGTAAACTGTGATGGGGAGTCGGTCACATGGAGAGCCCAAGCCCCCCCCCCTTAGCTTGAGATCACTACTGAGGAAGAATGAAGGTCCAGGGTGAGACTGTGATCCGCACAGATACCCCTGGACACCGGAGCTCGAGTTTCTGCCCCGATGGTCTCTGTCTCATTGTGGTGAATATTCACACTAAGCATGGCTTTGTAACCTTCTACCCCACCACACGACGCGTTTCTGGCACAGGCGCCGTTTGACGTTTGCACTTTAGAGGACAAAGAAAAAAACTTGCTTACTCTACACAGGTATCTGATGCACGTGTAACCTATTGTTTTTTTCTACAGTACCTATAGCAGAGCTCCTTAAGGCAGCACTTTTCCAGGTCACTCATGAGATGATGGGTAATGCTTCATTTCATTGGTGACCAACTGGTCAATTACCTTCGGCAAAATAACAAAATATACCTGTGGTTGGCAGCAAAATACACTGACGTGATTCGGTAGCTCTCACAGTAAAAAAGATTAGGTACCCTCACCTACAGCAACAAACTGCTTATGTAAAGGTGCAAAGTGCCAGCATAGAACTCACAGCACCATTGATTTACTGAGCCATGACGGTAAACAACTACATTCAAACAACTAAGCGACTGCTAATTCTTTGCATAATAGCTGTTTGCTAGCAAGGTAAAGCACTTAAAACACAATTTACCTAATGCAGAAGAAATTGTCCCTTTTTTCGACTGGCATAGACTAGGGCGGTACTCCCCCCCTGCGCCCCCCAAACTCCATGGGTCCTCGTAGCCTGCGCAGCGACAGAAGCCTCCAGCTCGTCCCATTGGTGTCCACGCCACATTTCAAGGTGCTGGCCGAAGCCGCTGCCTTCTCCTCCCCTCCCAACGTGACATGAAAGAGAAGGCCAGTGCCTTCTGAGGGACTGCTGTGGTTTGTTTGCAGGACCAGACCCTGTGTTACTGATGAAAGTCTTGGTTGCCCATTTATGTTCTGTAGTGGGGACATTATTACGGAGCTGCTAATCCTGCCTTTGTTGTTATTATGTGTAGGTTACACAGTGTCGCACTGGCGTGTTTCACGCTGCCAAGAAGGCTGTCAGCACCTTAATGGCTGTGGGGTTATTGCCCCTGCGGTGGGTACTGACCTTCCTTAGTTTTATGCCTGTGGGGTTAGCCCCCCTGGCTGGAGGGTAATTCCTTCTGTAGTGGGTAGTAATGGTCCTTGGCATGATTTCTTTAGATTTAATTCTTCTGGGCTGGTCAGTATCCTTCATTAGCGCAATTGTCACGACAGAATTCTCAGGCAGGGTTCGAGAGTCGTTTATTGGGGCTATCCAAAGAGAGGTCCAAAACGCAAGCCAGAATCCGTCCAGTCCAAAACACCAAAGCCAAGGGGATGTCCGTGCTCGTAGTTGGGTCGGGTGCCGTGAGGTTGTGGAACCGGGAAGTCCGTTCGAAGACACCAATGGGAGACACCAGGAGTGTACATGAGGAAAGATCTGGGCTGGGTTGGACGGGAGTGGGACAGATCGGAAAGCGTAGGAAGCGGGGAGTCGGGTGGATCGGAGCTGTAACAAAGACAAGGGAGAAAGTCGCTTCGGAAATTGCATTCTACAATACCTTGCACAGAATGATGGTAGGCGTGGTGTAGAGAAGGGGGGTGTGGTCGCTCGTGGAGACGTGGTGTGACAGCAATGGCCTGGGGATCTCTCCCTCTAGCCTGGTCAGTGCCCTTCATTAGCCCAATGGCCTGGGAGTTTCTCGCTCTAACCTGGTCAGTGTCCTTCATTAGCCTAATGGCCTGGGGGTCTCTCCCTCTAGCCTGGTCAGTGTCCTTCATTAGCCTAATGGCCTGGGGGTCTCTCCCTCTAGCCTGGTCAGTGCCCTTCATTAGACCCAATTGCCTGGGGTTTCTCCCTCTAGCCTGGTCAGTGTCCTTCATTAGCCCAATGGCCTGGGAGTTTCTCCCTCTAGCCTGGTCAGTGTCCTTCATTAGCCCCATGGCCTGCAGGTGTCTCTGTCTAGGCTGGTCTGTATCCTTCATTAACCCAATGACCTGGTGGTCCAGCCCTCTAGCCTGGTCTGTATCTTTCATTAACCCAGAGGCTTTGGGGTCCATCCCTCTAGCCTGGTCTGTGCCCATTGTTACCCCAGTGGCCTGGGGTTCCATCTCTCTGGGTTAGTCAGTAAATCTGTTTGTCTTAATGGCCGTAGAATCACTAGATTTCTTTAACAGTCGGATTAACTTCTAGGTGCATCTGCTCTCTTAACGCGTTTTATTTCCTCCAATTTAACGATATAAATGTCATGGTCTGTTTGACGTAAAGGTTTCCATCTGTGGCCTCTGCTTCCACCTTGTGGCAGCATGCAGATATTTTTTGTAAAAACAGCCACCAGAAAGAATGCAGAGAAAGGACATTTGTAGGTCAAAGGGCTTTTCATGCTACTGTACTTTTTTTCAGCATGGTGTTGTATCATAAGTGCGATTTCCCTCGCAGTAAACGGAATAATTTAAATAATTCTGTTTTGCAAATCTGTTTCGATGCTAACTGTACAAACTAATAGTAGCATGTAAACAGGCCGCTGTTTTGCCAGTAAAATCATTTTCAGCTTCGAACTTCTTATTTAATGTCATATTGAACTATGGGGGTTTAGCCTGGAGCTGAACATGGGACTGCTGGGGTTGCTGCCTGCCCGGCGACAGATGTTTGGCGTGTTCTGAGGACGGGAAGCACGGGCATGGAGAAAATAGGGAACAGGAGAGCATTATTAGTCACAGTGACCCAGAAGAGCATCTGTCCAAAAGCTCATTTCACATAGTGTTCATTCATTCCTCTTAAAGCCTCCATTTCAGCTGATTGTGATTCTTCTGTGGAGTGCCAGTCAAACACGAGCCTCGGGATATTTAGGATCAGAACGTCGCACACAGACTAATTCCCAGGGGTCCAATGAAATCTGGTAACTAGGTTCTATGTGCTTGGGGCTTGTTTGCGGTTGATGGTGTTGCAGCATGTCGATGTCAGGTGGTTGCATGAAGTGGGGTGGTGGGAGGGGATCCTGCCCCCCATGATCCCGGATGCGACAGCAGCAGCTGGTCGCAGAGCTGGCAGGGGCCCGCCTGGGCTGAAGAACAGCTAATGGTGCATAACGACATATTGATCTGTGTGTAATCGCACAGTTTCTTTCAGCTCTGGCGTGGACTGCGGGTCTTAGCAGCAGTTTGCACAGCTGGGTTAACGAAATGAATATTCCAGCTGCCTGGATGACACTCCACGTGAGGAGCAACATCGGTTCGGTGCATTCATTCACTTTCCGGTTCACAGCTGCTCTTATCTGCCGCCTATGTATAAAATAAACACATTCTTTTTGGCCTGTTTGTAATGTCTGCAGAGCTCAATGGGATAATTAAACAGTTCACATTTGTATGAAAAGGACTGATTGGATGCATTCATTGGTGGGGTAGGGAAGGAGTGATACAGTCTGTGTGACCCACCCTGAATGACAGATAGGATGGACCAATCCCAAATGGCCAGTGGGAGGGGCATAGGATAAATGGCCAATGGGAGAGCTCACTCCCCTGTAGAGAGGCCATTTTATATGGGGATCTCATAATAAGGCCTTGTCGGTAGGACTGTTGCTGGGGAAGGCCATGTTTGGATTGGATTTCTGAGCATCTTCCTGATTTGCAGGGTGATCAGAAAGCCTGAACTGGACATTTTGTGCATCTTGATACAGAAAAAGATGAATCCTTGCTAGATGACCAGTAGAAGTTAGCCCAAGTCCAGCAGCCTTTCGTCTCATTTGTTTTGCACGCCTACATCAGATATCCATTCAAATATAAGTCTTTATATCAGTGTTTCCCAATCCAGTCCTCAGGAACCCACAGTCAGTCCATAGTTTTGCTCCCTCTGAACTCCCTGCCAGACACTCCACATTTTTGCTACCTGGGAGTGTCTGTGGGTCCTCGAGGACCAGATTGGGAAACACTGCTTTATATCATTTGGACAAGGTCAGAATGGACACCATTCCATTTTTCTTACGTTTTAATAATTGTGAAATAATACCAGATAAAAGAGAGTCATCAAGGATGTGAGTTATCTTTGGTGATGGATATGCCTATCAGTGAAGAGCACATGCCTAAGCAAAAGATTTGCTCAGAATGAGTCATGGCTGTTTTCTGTGATGCTAGAGAGTATTTATAGACGTTCCTCTGACGGACGGGGTGATGGCACGAGGACAGCGCCACGCGGCTCTGTGGATCCCAGTTTGTTTAGAAATTATTAACAGTTTTACACTAAATAAAAGAAAAATATGTTTTTCCAACGTGACAGCAGGTTTTGTGGTAGTGGCAGCAATCAGGGATCCTGAGGATAATTGTTGTCAAATAATTATTACCTTGAAACACAGTGGTTCCACTGCATTAATAAATAGGCAGATTTGAAGCTGCATTGGTGATTATTATGGACTGGCCTTTTCAATCAAGGCCCAGATCTGGGAGTATAACAGAACTTAAGCTGCCCCTGAAGTGTCATTGTGTATGTGACACCCCGGCTTTCCTGTCCCCCACCCCACTTTCCACCTTCCAGAAGCTTCTATCCTGAGCTATGACGGCAGCATGTACATGAAGGTGGTCATGCCCATGGTGATGCACACGGAGGCGGAGGATGTGTCTCTCCGCTTTATGTCGCAGCGCGCCTACGGACTGCTCATGGCCACCACGTCACGCGACTCTGCCGACACGCTCCGTCTGGAGCTGGACGGTGGCCGCGTCAAGCTGACGGTCAACCTAGGTATCGTATGCCAGCCGCCCCCTCCCCACGGGAAGCCCGCGGCACCCCCCCCCCCCAGCGGCCCCCCATTACCATCTCTTGCTCCGCCTTTTCCTTTCATTTCAGCAGAGACACTGTCCCTTCTCTCAGTCACACGTATTCATTCTAACTGCATGGGCCTTTGTCAGCAAAATATGCCTATTATTTCTTTAACTGAATAACCAACACAGTGACTGTATATTTTGTCTTTTCAATATTGTTTATTGCTACCTGTACTGGCCTTGAAAATTGTACTGTTTGGGCCATCTTTTGGATAGATATATCCATCTTCATATTTTGTAAATGATATGAGACAGTCACAGTACCAGTAATAGGATAAAATATGTTTCAGTTTAACAGCCATAGTCCGGAACAGGGCATGATCTTCATAAAGAGCCAGCCTTGTACCTTATCATAGGATTGATTTACTGCTGCACAGTGCTGTGACTTTCTGAATGTTTACCTCTCTTTTTCCTTTTCCCATTGTCTAGCTCAGTCCGTACAAGCTGATTTCTTTTGTTGTTTTCTGGTTGTTTTGATCGCTGCTGTACTGTTCTGGATACACATCTCCCTGTCCCATGCCTAGCTCTAGATGACATTTCCATGCTGTCAAAAGATGGTATTCACCCCTTCAAAGGCCCCAAGCCTGCGGCCCGGATGGCAAACAGCCCGAGAACACAGCTCTCAGCTTCACCTGCAGCTGGCGGCACACAAGGGTCTCTCCATGACAACGCACACACGCGGGTCTCTCCATGACAACACACACACGCGTCTCTCCATGACAACACATACATCTCTCCATGACAACAGACACACACGCACCTGTTCATGACAATATGCACACACATCTCTCCATGACAACACACACACACAGGTCTCTCCATGACAACACATACATCTCTCCATGACAACAGACACACACGCACCTGTTTATGACAATATCCACACACATCTCTCCATGACAACACACACACACACACAGGTCTCTCCATGACAACACATACATCTCTCCATGACAACAGACACACAAGTGTCTCTCCATAATAACATATATATACACACAGACACACACAAGTATCTCTCCATGACAGCGCATATATATCTGTCACACACGAGTGACAGATACATATCTTTACCTTCCAGCTAAATGATACCACCACATGGTTTCTCCCTGTCTATTTAAGCATTCTGATGTATTTTCAACAAGCATTAACTGCTTTTACTCACACTTTTGACAACACATACACAAGTGTCTCGCTATGACAACACGTACATGAGGATCTTTCCATAACACACAAGCGAGACGACATACATCTCTGCATGAATACACACACACTTCTTTCCATGACATCACAGCAATGCACATATCTCTCCAAGACAATGCACACTCCTCTTGTACTATAAAGCAAAAAACAGGCCTCATCACTCGGCAATCACAAATCAATTCTGAACGGATTTGTACGAACTCACGTAACAGGGCACACATATTTGTACACAAAGTGTCTAGAGAGTTTATATAAATAATATATACTCTTATAGAAAGCAAAGAGCAATTTTCAGAAATTTGTTATATATTTAAAAATGAACATTTTAAAATTACCGTGTGACACTCACCTGAACATCTCTCTGACGGAGGTTAAAAAGACACCTTTAGTTTTCTGCACTGCTTTGCTGTGGGTGTCAGTATGGTAAACAGCCGTGTCGGCTGCTTAAACTGCCTTTTTGCCATATTAAGCACCACACACACGGCGCCTTAACGCTGCTCCTGGAGGGTCCAGTGGCCACTGCACGGTGCTGGTGCTGACTGGATCGTGGCTGTTTGCTCCCACTTTTCTGTTGCGGTTGACGACACATGAGGAACCGAGCAGCATGGATCCGACCCAGACCGACCCCACAGAGCGAATGCTCCCGTGGTCTCATGCCAGTTCCCCCTCTTACTGGGTTTTGCCCACCCAGTAGGTAGTGGCTATTTAAATACGCCACTAAACTAAAGAACCGTAGTCTGTCTTGCATTCTTATAAGACTCATGGCTTCATGGTTGGCAGCAGCTTTTTGCTAAATGTCAGACATAAACCTTTCATGTCCTGCTTAGCCAACAAGCTGCTGTGTGTCCTTCAGGGCCTGAGTCTGGGCTGTCGCCAAACTCTAATTGACCTTACTACCACCATTCTCTGGGTTGGAGTTTCCATGCACTTGGTTAACTATGAGCGGCCATTTTATAATTATACAGAACACATTCTCACTCTTTTTTCACAAAAAAAAAAGCTCACGCAGCTGTGGAGTATTATGTTTACGCTACCCCAGGTCATTGACTATAGGACACGGCATGTCTGTGTCTCACATTGGACATCGATCTGAACACCACTGGATGGCTATGAACATAAGATGGTCGCTCTGATGCATGTGGCCGTCCCCGGAAGGGTGGAGTTCTTGTTATTGGATGTCTGCAGCTGTAACCTTGAAGGATGCGATTTCATCTTTCATTTATTCTTCCCCATCTAGACTGTATCAGGATAAACTGTAACTCCAGTAAGTTAATACTCAAGTTTCATTTTGTTCTTAAATAATGAATCTAACAGAATGTTTGGCGTGCTGCCCTAATTCTGTGTTGAGAGCGCGTGCGTGTGTGCTTGTGTGCGTGTGCACGAGTGTGACGGGCTCAGATTGATCATGTTAACAAGTCCTAAATAAAAATGAGGAATGATGGTGACTCGATAATCAAACGTAAATCCGTAATGTAGTATGTGATTGAGAGCCCAGCCAATTAAAGTCAAGTGTGGAGACCTGGTTTTGGGAACATGGCCGTGCGGGCAGTGTTCCTGTGTGAGGCTTTAGCTCGAGGTGTCAGGGTTGAGCCCACTACTGTTGTGCCCTTTGAGGGATGGCGCCTGCTGCATTATTGAGTCACCAGTCATGAGACCTTGAAGCCAAATAAAGTTCGCTCTATATGCACACAGAGCATGCTTTAAAGAAGCACAATGAGTAGAAAGAAAACAGGATTCTAACACCTACCAATAAGAGCAGGCTGCTTAGCGCCATCAGTAAAAATATTAAGAGATCAACGTTTCTGTGCTGGGCTCTGTTTGCATTGGAGAAAGTCTTTGCAAGCCCTGGTACATATCTTTACCTTCCAGCTAAATGATACCACCACATGGTTTCTCCCTGTCTATTTAAGCATTCTGATGTATTTTCAACAAGCATTAACTGCTTTTACTCATAAATAGGTCTTTGAAAGCCTCAGCCGCGTGATTGACTCCGGCTTTACATCAACGGAGTTAAAATATCTTGCGAAAAACATACATTTGTTGTAGGAATCTTATGTCATCTTTTTTCAGTCTTGAGGAGGTAAGCACATTTTCTATACTTACCCTGTAATTTTTTATTAATTAGCTTTATTATCAGGACCTGCAGTTTCAGTATTTGACAGAAGTATGGCTGGTAAAAGGTGATATCTTCAGAAGATGTCGTTGATGTGTCAAACGTGCATAAGACTTCAGCAAATGTGAGTGATCTTTGGCAGCTAAAGATGGATCGACACACACAAGTTATGCCACAGTAGGCTGTACAGGTGTTAAAGTCAGTCTGAAAGGGAAAGAATGAAAATAATCACTATGGAAAAAATTTAAGCATCTTTGCAATCTTGCAATATTGTTATTGCAGTTGTTTACCAGTGTAGCATGGAGTGATTCATTGTCAATGGCTCAGTTACTCAAATTGAGTCTGGCCTCATTTATAATTTGTAGCGTGAGCATAACCTGTAAGCGTGAGGCTCATTTCACCCACCTGCATTTCATTCTAGTTTGCTTAAATATTCTCAGGCAGTTAGGCTTTGGGTCAGATATCACACTTTCCTATCAAGTATTTGTCTTCCCACACTGAAGATTCCTGCTTTCAGATTTTGCTTTTACTCTGCACTGAGACTCTTAGAGTTATGCGGGAGAAAGTTTGAAAAACTGCATCATACCGATATTGACGGACCATTCAGCGTGGTGTTCTGTGGTCAAAGTGATGGATGACTTCTGTATTTTCCCAATAAAAGCTTTCTGAAATGCCAGGTAATTGGTAAAAAGAAACTCACTTGAAAGCTCTGGATTTACTTATCATGATGGAATTTGGAGTGAAAAGAGCTTGGCTTTTAACAACACAATAATAGTGTTGATGATGCAGTGTTGATGATGCAGTGTTGATGATACAGTGTGTGCACCAAGCATGTACCCATGTATGACAGCTGATGAAAGCAGGCAGGAAACAGATAATTTGGAAACAGAAAATAAATGCTGTTGTTTCATATTAACTATCTGACCAAAATTGACTCTATGTCCTGTTACCTTCCAGTAATTACTTCAGGTTTGTGAAAAAGACTAAGTAATAAGATTTACTTCAGTCGTCATAGTTTCCTGGTGCTATGTCACTCATGAAGGACTCGTAGCTCTTCAGGACGTACACCTAGCAGGCCAGATTCTTATCGTCTCCGTGCCGCTACCCGCTCTGTTCTTCTGTTTGGTACCCATGAGAGACAGCAGTTATCAGTCAAAGAGCAGAATGCAGACGGAGAGGATGAATGAGTGAATACCTCCTAGTTGGCGCTTTCCGAGACGTGAGCTGCCTTAATGATGCAAGACGGCAGGCCGTTTGTGCGGATTGAGTTAATGTACGGGATGTGAAGCCGTGTGTCTGGTCCACAGCCTGAGGCACTGGCTCTTGCCAGCTCCACGCAGCTTAGCTGGCTCCACCGTTTCAGCCGTTTTAATTATAATCAGCTTCCTGAATGCCCAGCTGAGATGTTTGATTAGCTCGCACACAATGCGGAGAGGTAACTTGCAGCGGTCGGTTCTGCATTCTGTCGCATGTTGCGCGATTGCCTTTCCGAGCACGCTCTGCCGTTCCGCGGCAGACGCATGCTTCTGTTAATGGCACTCTCCTGCATCCATAAGCGGCATTTGCCCCGCTTTCGGCACCACACTGACAGCCATTTTAAATGCACTCTTTCTCCATGTTTCCTTTTTATTGTGAGATTTTCCAGTTTGAGGCGGCGGACTGAAACGCGGCTTTGAGTTAATGGAGTGTTAATGGGGTGTCACAGAGCAAAATCAATCATTTTTTACATTATAACGCTGAGGACTGCCAGTGTGCAGAGCCTGAGAGTACAATAATGCACACATCAGCTCACCCCCAGCTACTAGTCTTACAGTGTTGGCTCTGACACACCCTTACAGCTATGTGCACGCATTCAATTCCATATTTGACCGACCGCATTGATGTTCGATCCATTTTCATTCCTTGCTATGACGTGTGGCATAATGAACTCTGATTAAACAACTTGAAATAAGGGTAATTAACTGGCCACAATATCTCACGTCCACACTAAGAGTGACTGTAACGACCGGTCAGTCTGTGGATTCCCACACGTACATTGTGCTTTGTAGAGTCCTTCACTTTCTGAGTCTGGCGAGAGCTTCCCCAACTGTGGACACGTCGCCTTATGCACCATTAAGAATTCCAGAAACATCTGAAGGCAGGCTGCTCTTGGATGGCATTTCAAAACCTTGTTATGAGTAAAAGCTGATTGTTTGCTTGATTGATAGCAGTATCCTATACTGCAAATTTTACTAAAAACATAATAGCCTGGGGAAAAAATGTATCAAATAGGTAGTATTTTGTTACATATGCATTTTTATATTTTGAAAGAGATTAATATAGCCCCTTTTGTTTGCAAACTGATTGTGTACTTCATATATTTAGTTTTTTCTTATGTAACCAAACCTTTGTTTTAAAAGAATGGGTGAGATAAATTGGATTTCTAGTAAAGTTTAAAATAAAGCATTCAGACGTCACTGGGAAAGCTTAATACATTTTTAGACATGATAAATTGCTTGAATGGAATTTGAAGCTCCCCACATACAAAAGAGAAGCAAAGGTTTGGTTTAAACAGTGGGAGGAAATTAACTTTGTTACCAACCATCATCCTCAGGCAAAGGCCCGGAGACCTTGTATGCTGGACAAAAACTCAATGATAATGAGTGGCACACGGTCCGGGTGGTCCGGAGGGGTAAAAGCTACAGACTGACAGTTGATGATGACATGGCAGAAGGTACTTCCCCTGATTTTAAACACGCAGACCACACCGTTGGGTTAAATAGGCAGAAGGGTAGCATTGCTCTGTTTAAGCTGAACTGCGAAAGTCATTTTTATTGTAATGAAAATTTACAATGATGTAAATACATGTAAATGTGTATTATGGTAAGAAAATGTCTTGGGTAATTATGGCTGCAGAGCAAGCTTAGTGTCGTTTTCTGCTGCAGCTTCCCTCTCCTCAGGTGCAGAGCGGGCGACCTTTGCTCTGTGCGAATGTCACAGGCCAATTTCCTGTTCCTCTCGGGCTCAGGTCAGATGGCGGGCGACCACACGCGCCTGGAGTTCCACAACATCGAGACGGGCGTGATGACGGAGCGCCGTTTTGTCTCCGTCATCCCGTCCAGCTTCATCGGCCACCTGCAGAGCCTCAGGTTCAACGGCATGCTCTACATCGACCTCTGCAAAAACGGCGACATCGACTTCTGCGAGCTCAACGCGCGCTTTGGCATGCGCTCCATCATCGCCGACCCCGTCACCTTCAAGACCAAGAGCAGCTACCTAAGTCTGGCCACGCTACAGGCCTACACCTCCATGCACCTCTTCTTCCAGTTCAAAACTACCTCCCCAGATGGCTTCATCCTCTTTAACAGCGGGGATGGCAACGACTTCATCGCCGTAGAGCTGGTTAAGGGGTAAGCGAACCCTGGAGTCGTACGTCCGCTCATGTGCGGGGTGTGTTTCACCACTAACAGAGATCTGAAGTTGTTATTATACCTGATTTGGCAGTTTACCAGTGTTTTGTTCTGTTTCGTGGAAATGAAGGCTTTTACCTGGAAAGACGCGTCGTTTCGGCGAAAGAGAACAATTTGCTTTGATTTGTGCTCCATTAGAACTGCTTGTTCACGGAATGACCCCTGAGAGGCTGAGGGGAGCTGACTGCCTGTGCACAATTGCTGTTGTGGATTTGTCTTATTTTTGTCACAGCTAGGTGACACACACACACTGCCCACTAATGCCTACGTGTTGGCTGCAGGGACGGACGAAGGCGAGCTCTCAGTTGAAGCCATTAACGCAGCGAGCGGGAGTCACGATCGTTCTGTCGCCCCACAGGTACATCCACTACGTGTTCGATTTAGGCAACGGGCCCAACGTCATCAAGGGCAGCAGCGACAGGGCTCTCCATGACAACCAGTGGCACAACGTCGTCATCACCAGGGACAACAACAACATACACACGCTAAAGGTGGACGCCAAGGCCGTGAGTCAGGTGGTCAACGGTGCCAAAAACCTCGATCTGAAAGGTAAGTCCAGGTGCCGAGTGTCTACCTTCTGTCTCGCTTGGCAGAATCCTGCCTTACGTAATGAAAAGCGACAGCCATGAGGGACTCGCTCTTCGGGCTGACTCAAATTTTCCAGATACATTCAATTTTCATTCTTCCTTATAAGCATTCCCACTTGCCCTGTTGTTTACAAAACTGTGGATTATCCATGATATTTCGTAGAGGTCTCACGGGTGCATGTTCATCCCCCTCGGTCCTTCCAGGAGACTTGTACATCGCTGGCCTTGGACCCGGCATGTACAGTAACCTGCCCAAGTTGGTGGCATCCCGGGAAGGCTTCCAGGGCTGTCTGGCCTCTGTGGACCTGAACGGCCGGCTGCCAGACCTGATCAATGACGCGCTGTTCCGCAGCGGACAGATCGAGAGAGGATGCGAAGGTACACCCTCGTCCAACTCCAGCTCTGGGGGGCCCTTCTACCTCATCAACAGTAGCCGTACCTCCCATTCATTCATGCTCCAGTCCATCATACTAACTCTGTTTGTCACGTCCCTCACCCAGTCGGCTCACTGTTAAACAGCTTCGTGTAGCGTGTTTTCCTACTGGCCACATTGGTCACATGATGATGATGTCACCGGCTGTGTTCCCGGTTTGTTCAGCTGCTCTTCATGAGAAAACTGTACTATAAAGATCCCCACCCCGCTATAATAATTTTTTTCTGTATAGCATGAATATTTAATTATAATTACAATTTAATTATGTATTTCATTATAGTGCTTTATTTATCCTTTTTTTTATGCTAGCAATTTGTTTCTGTGTCTATGTGTTAAATGTGTATGGTGCTAATTTTTGCCTATTGGAGATAGGGTTAAACAACAGTACTCATAAAGGGATGTTGTGTTTGCCTGTTTAGGTTTTGAGCGGTATAAAGGTATGATGTTTTCCTGTCTGATTGGTCATTTATTTCTCATTGTCTTGGTTTCATTAACATGTATTGATTTCTTCCGAGAACCCCACCTCCACTCCTCGCCTGTAGATACGCCCCTTTCGAAGTAACAAAGGAGCCGATATCTTGGGGAAGCAGGCAGGGGGGGGCCATGTGACCTGCTGCTGTAAAGCTGCATTGCTGTCTCCTGTCCTGACATCTCACGCCACGCTTCAGCTGCCTGATTGATTTTAGATACCATAAGATGTGCAGCTGAAAATGCGACATGAATTTGTTGCTTTCTCAGTCTTCTTAGCTCATCTTCACAACTGAGATGGTTATTGACCTTTGCAGATTTTTATTTTTTTTAAATTTCCATATTAACATGCCATCACTCACGTACTCTGCAATATTCCTGTTGGATCCCGTGCATGCTAGTTAACTTCACAGTGGCTGTTACAGTTGGGTATGTTGATAAGCGTAACCTGGCTTTGTAACAGAAACTCATTTCCTAACACAGTTCCTGTGGACTGCTTGGATGCACAACATATCATTTTACCTTCAACCATATATTATAATTTTATTTATGTTGCTTTACTTTTACAGAATTTCTGTACTTTTTTGTATCATGTTTTAAAGATGTCCTGTTCTCCATTGGTTTTTCAGTTGCTTTTGTGCCTGTTGCTTGGTTATTTTGGCATTCTGTATGTAAAAAAAATGTTTAGTTTTTAATCATTTTCCAAAAAGAAATAAACATTCCAATTACGTCTTCCTTAAACTAAGCACGTACCAGTGTTTCCCCAAATAACATAACATAAAGCGGTGTTCATCTTAGTAATCACCAATCCCTTAAAATATCTGTGAATATATTACCAGCGTGCAGATAGAGCCAGTAAGACTTTGTGTTAAACAAGGCTAAACTAAAAGGTTTCTGTCTGCGACAGCTGGTAGAGAGTCTGACCGCACAGTCATCCAGGGAGTGAGCGTGGCTGCTGAGCCAGCTTCAATGGCAGATGGGCGAGCTCCGCGTCAGATACGCTTACATGGTGCACGGAAGCCTTAGCGCCACGAGAGGGCGGTGTTGCGCCAGGCAAAACGCTGCTGGTGCGGTCTGCCAGCAGACGCGTGTCGCCGTCCTCAGTAAGCACTACGGATTTTGCCGTGTAAAAAGTAAGGCACCGTTTATCTCTAGTTATTACGGTTTTAAAACCGTACTTAGTCTGCATTCTTAACTATTACTTTGTTTAACGTAAAGAGAACCGACGACTAAAACATAATGTTGCTTCAATTAATCAGTGAATATATGTGGATTTTCACATTTTGAAATAATAAACAGCTGTTAGATATTAATAACATTTATGCCCTGTATAGATGTTTTTGATGGTCACCCGGGGGTAAAGTCCTCATCTGGCGTGTCTCCCCCTTAGCGCATCTCCACCGTGTGTCTTTGGCGCATGACTGTTAAGTGTTAGTAAAGTTAACGCTTTCCTAAACACTTTCATTATCCACCTACTAACCTTTCTATTCTGTATGCTTTTCTGTTTTTTTTTTTTTTTAGTAACAAATTTGGTTTCACCAAAGCAGACCTATAAGGCAGAAGAAGGTTCAAGTTCAGTTCCGTTGTGAAGTGGGCAGACACCGAGGGCGGAATGATTCACTTCTTAAATTGACTGGGATTTTCCCACTATGCCATTGAAGGGAAGAGGGTGTCATTGATAAAAATACCGGGGTTACCCGCTCTCACGCATCTGGCGTGACACTCACGCTTTCAGACTCTCACGCGAGAAATCTTAGCAATTGGCTACATAAAAATCGTTGGGATAGTTTGCAAACCGTACGGACTATTTACAAGGTAATAAAACTGTATGCAAACTGGTTTAGAACTGATAATCTCAGGCCAGCCAGCTAACCAAAGTTGACAAACCCTGCAATAGGAATCGTTTAAAGTATAACGTGTTATGCTGTATTTAGACACTGTTTTCCTATACAGGCCAATAACTACGGCAGCTAAAACCTGATAAGAATCTTACCGCATTGCGCTTGATGGGAAGCTGTGCTCAGCTCACTTACCTAGTGGCCTTGGTAGGATCCAGCCCTGGGCAAGATGTTCCTTACTGAACTGTGTTTCCCTGCCTTTAAAAAATTAAATACAGTTTACTATTGATAAGATGATTATCTGCACCATGAAAATAGACAAGAACTACATAAGGAAAATCCTTCAGTTTGAGTACCTTACTAACCTGCAGTTTTTAAACAGAATGAGTTTCATTAAAGGAGTTTTACTATTTTGTGACAACCATGGTGAAATAACTTAAGTTTTATTATTCGAAATGGATTAATTGTGTCAGTACACATTATGGCAGCACAGTACTGTTGGGAACAAATGTTCGCTTGTTAGACTGTATACGTTCCATCTGGGTTAGAGATTCACCAATTATATTAGCCAAGTTATCGGTATCGGCCCATACAGCAACAATCTGCCATCGACCTATGGTTATAAATTAGCCAATATTTACCGCTTATAATGTCTTTCTGTGTAGAATTATTTTAATGTTAGAAACGCAAACATTTTCTGCTAAAATTTTGCGAGGCGGATCTACTAGTAAACATTTCAACACAACAAGTCTGATTGCTCACCTTAAGGCGAGACAGTGACGTGTATGAAGAATTTCTGAAAAACAAATCCGTTTCAATAAAGGCTGCAGCGCTACCGATTAACGCTAGTTTGTCAGTAACGCAAGTTTATGACAGCAAAAGAAAATCCAGCGCAGTCAGTACGAAATCACAACATATTACTTTGAAACTGAAGTTTATCACACTTGATGATCAGCCCTTCTCTGTTAAAAATATACAAGATGGATACAGTTATAAAATATAGTGCTCTGGGACTGTTGTCGTATGCCCGAGTTGGTGTTTTCTTGCCAAAAAATAAATACTTTTTGGACATGCAATTCATTTACTTTTTAATTTATTTGGTTGGACTGTCCATTTAAACTTATTTAAGCAGAACCTCCAAAACAACGGGTTGTTATCGGTCAGAAATGGCTTTATCAGCGCATCGCTAGTCTGGATATCACGCTACTGTTACGTGCTTATTTTTACTTGTGTCGAGCCAAGGTGAGTTAATGTATTAGTTAGCTGTGATAGCAGTCTGCGTGCCCAGCCTAGCTGTGTCACTTTCTCGGTGACAGCAGTCTACATGCCCAGCCTAGCTGTGTCACTTCCTCGGTGACAGTAGTCTACATGCCCAGCCTAGCTGTGTCACTTCCTCGGTGACAGTAGTCTACATGCCCAGCCTAGCTGTGTCACTTTCTCTGTGACAGTAGTCTACATGCCCAGCCTAGCTGTGTCACTTCCTCGGTGACAGTAGTCTACATGCCCAGCCTAACTGTGTCACTTCCTCGGTGATAAGTCTGTAAGCTCAGCCTAGCTGTGTTGCTTCCTAGCTGTGTTGGTGAAGGCAGTCTACGTGTCTGACTAACCATGTGAATTCCTCTGTAATAGTCTACTTGTTGCTTTGCGTAGAATTTTACTTCCGTAGTCATTTAGTAGTGACCAGTTACCAGAAGAGTTACCAGTGTTTGTTAGCTATCTGCTAAAGTCTTTCTGGAATGTCAGTGGCAGAAAAAAAGGTAAAAGTATCACCCTCACAACCAACAAAATCCCTTCAAAATCATGTGGAGGGCATTCAGATTCAGTGTTGACAGAATGGTTTTCTGATGGCATGGGGATGTAAACATGAATCTGAAGTGAACAGCAATCCCTTGTTCCCTTTATTTGTATGTTATATTATCACGAACAAAAGTCTGCAGAAAAGAAAGGGAATTCTGTCAAGAAGTGAATCATTTTAACTTAAAAATATCATCTGTTAGACAAAAGCTATTTCGGCCCCCTGACATTTTGCTTTAAACGGCAGGTTCTACCCTTGTTAGTAGCTGCAGTGATATTCGCGACACCCACAGGAGTCATCTTCCACTCTCGCTGTTGCGGCTTAGCTTACCCGCTGTGCTACATCTTAGATGGGTAGGCGGGACGTCAGGTCTGGCTCTGCATTAGGAAGGCGCTTTCTGTCTCCTCTTTGGAAGCTTCTCTTTCTCTACTTTCCAAACAGCTCTGAATACGGCCCTTACCTGTGTTCCTGTATCTAGTGCATCCATCTTGAAAGCGCAGAGTGCTTTTGGTGGTGTTCGCAGGACTGAACTCCCCTCAGTTGGAATGCCTTTGAGTGACACGTCTCTTACCCTGCACCTGCATGCACTGCTACTGCGTTGACCCGCATGCTGCCCAGTTCCCCATGCAGCTGTCTTGCCTGATCCTACAGCTCTCTGATTCTCCATCTTAGGCCCGAGCACCACCTGCCAAGAGGACTCGTGTGCCAACATGGGCGTGTGTATCCAGCAGTGGGAGAACTACACCTGCGACTGCTCCATGACCACCTATTCTGGCACACATTGCAATGACCGTGAGTATGCCCCCTTCTGGTCAGAGCAGACCCACAAGTGTGTCTAATCATGCTTATTCATAGTGATGTCATAAAGCAGGGGCAGGCAACCCTGATCCAGGACTGCCAGTATCTAGCAGGTTTTCAATCCAACCTGATGGGTTACTTTATGCCTGAGATCAGGGAGGATGGAAAAACTGCACTCCAGGATCAGGGTTACCTACCCCTGCTCTAAAGCAATAATGACCATGAGCAGACCTTGGTTGTGAGTGAGGAAGGAAGGAAATTTCCTGTTAAACTCTGAGGATTTGATCATCTATTCTATGTGGTTCAAGTCTGACATAAGACCTCAAAAGGTAACTGCTGCTTAATCCCTCAATACAGTTTGTTTTACCTTGTTTTACAAGAGCACAGTCTTGCGAGCCAATTGCCTATTGCTGTATTTATAGATGTGTTATAATTATGGACATGCGAGTACTTCATTAGATGTTAGTAGTTCTGTCAGCCTGATGTTACTGAGATTTCATCCAGATACCCTGCTGTGTGCATCTAGCCTTGTGAATCCAATTGTATGCTTCATTTGCCAAGTATTTGTGTATCAGAATGCTTTAAATAGCCACTGTTTTCTGTCCATTTCAGTTTTACTTTGTAGATGAAGTGTATTTTGTCAGCTGTCACCTGTCGTATTTCGTGACCATGTTTGTCCTTTATAAAATTTTGCTTTTGTGTTGTTGGATAACTGAGGCACCAAGGCTTGGATTGTGTCCATAAATGAACTGCAGTGATGTCACCTCTGGATATGCCTTCTTACTGGACGGTGATTTATTAAATTGGCTGGGAGCTTCTGTGAGGGAGAGCCATCGACTGTCTGTTGCAGGCACACTGTGTCATGCGTGCGCTCTGGGGCAGCCTGTCTCAAGTGGCCTCTGCATTGGACAACAGACACCTACTTTGTGATGCAAAACTTGACCTTCTGGCGGTTTAAGGCTCACGGCTAGAGTTTTAAAATTGTTCGTCCCGATAAACCTACAGATAGGTGATTTCTCTGGGTCATTCTACAATTTTGACACTAGGTGGGAGTGTTGCGTTGCACTCTACGTGAAGAGCACATTGCTGGATTGCAGCAGAAATCCTCATTTCCCCAATTTAAAAGCTTTAAAGCAATTTCTTCAAAATGTAGCGTTTTAGTAGTATTATTACAGTTATTAACACAGCTTTCAGCTGAAATGACTGCTCAGGAAATGGCTGGACAGCTAATTATTTTTGCTATATTTTATATTTAGCTTTTTAATTAATGCTTTTACCCAAAGCTACTTAGATTGTGGTATAGTTTGCCCATTTAGAAAACTAGACACTCTACCAAGGTTATAAGGTCCCTCTGATATTGTAAAAAGAAGGTCTTTGCTCTTGTTGTAGTAATGTGTACTGTGAGAGCTGGTATATTTTATAAAATTGCTCTTTGGTATAAATCTTCCATAAAATGTCTGAAATGGTAAACACATCTGTAAACCATCTGAGCTTAGGGCAGAATATTATATTTCACATTTTAGAATACTTTGTGTTTTCCCTTAGATAGTATGAGAGGTTGTCATTAACGTCCTTTATACCATAGCGCTCAGGGCACGAGTTAAATCGGTAACGTGCTTCTAACCTTTCATATCGCTTCAGCATGTCTGAACGGCGGCTGTCCATGAGAAGATGCACCAGCTGATCTAGCCGCAGCCCCTGTAATGGAGTAAATCTCTTATTGTCCTGCCAGTAATCCTCAAGGTTCAGGCCTGAGTCTGGCACCCGGGACGATGCTTGTGATAACCTGCCTCCAGCGTATGTTAAACAGAGCCAAAACGAAGATGGCTGCAAGCCGCTTAACTTGTACCAGTAGTTTTCACCACATCGTGTTTGTGCTTTTTAGTCAGCTTGACCTTCTCAGGGACACCAGGCAAACTTTTACTTAGGAGCCCCCCCCCCCCCACCAACCAACAAAACCGATCATCATTTCACTTCCTCCGCAACGCAGGTATTTCACAGATCTCTGGTGTCTGCCTGTTCTGCCTACAGCTAGATCCAGTCCCGTCCTCCCACCCCATAAAATCGCCAGCTGCAGCAGATTTTTGCCTAGATCGTAATTTAATTATAGCTTTGTTTGTTAGATCATCTCAGGTTCTGTGAAAATGCTCCTGGATTTGGAGCATGACCCTGAAACACAGCCCGTGACACCACAAACCGCTGGGCTCCCACCGCTGCATTGGCTGCTTGCTCTCTGGGTCCTAAACCAATGTTTCCCAGTCCGGTCCTCGGTGACCCACAGACAGTCCGCGTTTCTGCATAAAGAGAGCTGGGAAGGAGCAAAACAGGGACTGACTCTGGGTTCCCGAGGACCGGATTGGGAGACAGTGTCGTAAACCAAGACGCGTAAAGGGACAGGAATTAGGTTCTTCTGAGGTTTTTTTCTCTCTTGGTGTCTCAGCACTCGTTCTTGGTGAGAGAATTTCCCACAAATGGAGGATGACACAGAACCTCCCCAGTAGATCCAAACAAGGCAGGGCTTCTGATTTGGGTCTTACCTGGTCCTGGAAATGATCATTTTCTCCGTGGAAGCTTTGTATTGCCAGGAAAGTGTGCGATCTCTCTCCTCCGTGTTGATTGCATCGTGATGACCTTCATCGTATCAGCAGGGCCTCGATGTTGAGGGTGCAATTTCACAGACTTCACATTCCTGCAATAAATCATAGGTTGCGAGAGGCACAGCTGAAGTTCTGGGTCTCAAAGTGAGCTGAACACTCAAGTGCTCAGGTGTGGTGCCTTTTGGTAAATGTGTGTGGTTTTTTTTAGTCACTACTTTCTTAATACAGACTGTTATTTTTTCTGGTATCATTGTTGTGGCTCTAAAATAAACCAGATCTGATTGGATCAGCATCATTATTTAAGTATCTTCGTACAAGTCTAACCAAATGTTTAATGTGCCAGTGAGTTGTACAGCTAATTTATACCTAAAAGGTTATAGGATTTCCTCTTATGGCTGGTTGTTCTTCTGCCTGGGAGGCATGTGAGGATCTCTGTCACTGTAGCAGGAGAGTTTAAGTAAGCATCACTGTCTTACCAGAGGCTACGAGAATGCATCCCTCACGATGATGCGAAGGTCGAGCTGCATATCCATCTTTGATGCAGCAGGTGTCATATTCCCTGACTTTTATGGCATGTAACATGCAGTGTTATATCTGAGTAACGTTCTTATTTACTGTTACTTCAGAGTGTGGCATTGGATGGCGGATATATAATATATTAGACCGGGTCTGTCAGCTGAATTTATGATCTGCGTGGGTTGCCGTTTCCCTTCTATATGCCGTATATGCGGAGGGATGGTGTGGGGCTCGGTGGCTTAGCAGGCTGTGCCTGGCATCGAAAGTTCACCGGTTCAAATCCCAAAGCTGACAGAATGATTTCACCACCAGGCCCCTGAGCCGGGGCACAATCACCCCAGTGACTGGTCCTGCCGTCACAAAAAAAATTGTGTTACTTTGGATAAAAGCATCTGCTAAGTAAATTAAATGTACTGTACAGGCCACACCCAGTATTTATTTATTTTTTCCATATTCTTGGGGTTTTTTCTGCAGGAGCGTGGTGATGGTATTCACCGTAATGGCTATGTGAATGGAGGTTTGTAATTAACTAGGGCCAGACTGGAATGTGAACTAGGAAAGATGTCAGTTAGCCATGTGTATGCCCAAGTTTGCAGCATTTAAAGAACGTTCCCTGGATCTTCAGGATAAAACGCATAGACGTATGTCTCCGAGCCACGGATTGATATCGATATAAAGACAGCTGTTTCTGCATGGCACCTCCTAGAATATAGTCTGAGAAGATGGATCACTGATTGGTGGCTGTTCATCAGTGCTGTGCCGCACTTGTGATGGCCCTGGCAGGGATGATGAATAGGCCAGAAAGGCAGCAGTCCAGCAGACTTATGGAGGCGTATGTGAAGGAGAATGGATGGCGGCGTGGATATATATTACCGTGCCTTGGTTTGTGGTCCGTAGGACGGACTGTCACAGTAGGCGTGCGGTGGTGCGTTTTATTGCTTTATTCTCTCTTTATGGAATGAAAAAGCAAAGCACTGCATTCACTTGGGAGCAAAGACCTTTAGGAAAACTGAACAATGGATCCACCTGATTTAAAGTCTCTCAGCCAGACAAGCGGCTTCATTATTTGTCAGGAAGCTAATATATGAGTAAATGTGCTGGGTGTGTGTGTGTACAGTGGAGACCCGATGTACAGTGACCAGATCTGTGTATTCCCAGATATCAATGAGGTGTTTCACTTGGTAAAATCAATGCAAATAGCTGTACTGAGGGCTCTGTAGTCCTGTAGTGAAGCCTCTCTTAACAGCGCAGTGACACCTGACAATAACCGTCTCATGTGAAAGACAGTTTGGGTTGAAGAGTAACAGCCTGCAAAATTAAGAACAGTGCCTGTCAGTCGGGTTACTCTACCATCGACCTGAATGAAAGCCTTCATATGCAGATTCGAAGCAATTCTTCGACATCTACTTTTGTTTCTTTTTGGTCTTTCAAGCAAAGTGCTGTTTCATCCTAACAAAATTGAGATCCTTGAAATCATCAAGGAAATGATGTGTTCAGCTTTTCCCAAATATTTTTATGGAGGCATTTAAGATAAGACCTTTCAGAAAAAAAAACCTGGGATAACCAAAGATGATCTGATGCACAAGGCTTGAGACCTTTGCTCTTAAGCTTTGTGTCTTTCAAAGATGAGATCGAGAACAATAAAATTAGAAGAGTCCGTTTGCCCCCTGGCTCCGAAACCCGATGGCCTGTGGATTCCTGTTCCTGTCCCCTCTTAGAGTCCAGCGTCGGAATCGGATGGGGCACTGTCCACCCTGAGGGCATTTTCGATGTGGATTGACACTGTCGTTCAAGGGTGAGACTGAAAAGTGCTCCCAATCTCTCCTAAACCAGTGCTTTCCATCCCACTGCTCCCAGTGACGCGGCAGACTTCAGCATTTGGATTATCGTCCTCTTTTCTGTCGTGCTTGTCGGTCGCCGCAGGGTTTGCCTGTCCCGGGCTGGGCAGGGCACTCTGCCTCTGCATTATGGAAATATTAAAATTGGTTCCTGGAAGGACTGGCAGGATGCTGAGAAGACATTAATTATAGGGGACAGAGAGCATCAATCAGAGGTGTGACAGAGGTATGGAGAGGCTGTTCGGCGCAGTGTCTCTGACGAGGCTGCATCTCCAGAACCAGCCGGCACTGCTGGAGACCCGCTGTGGGTGAGGAGCCGCGCAGCTAAATTAGGATGCCGACATAATTAAGATAGATTAGGCTAGGGTGTTATTATTGCATTGCCTATGACAGGGAGAGACCAAATGTTCACAGAGCTAAGAGCTCATGTCGTGTCCTGATGTTATATAAGTCTGTCTGGAATTGGAGAGGAAGATCAGGGCAGTCTCTGGCTTCTGGTCCTCTTAGGGGCCGTTTCTGCAAATTTTTTATGTTTTCCCTCTGACTGTCACTGCCAGCTATTCTTTTTCATTTTTGCTTAAATTTAATGGCGTTCTTGGATGTTTTGGTGTTTCTGTGCCCTGGAACCTCTCTCGGTTTTATGTATAGTCAGCACCTTTAAGCGCGTGTGAGGGAAACCACCCGCAGTCAGTTTCCTGATCAGCTCTTCCTCGCGTGATTCCCGTCCTGTTTCCTCGTCTAGGGCAGCAGTCCAGAGCTGATCAGCATGTGGCAGTGGTCTTCGCAAAGGAGGGTGTGAATCAACACCTGCACTCGAATCAGCCCCTATAATCACTGTCTATGAAGAAATGAAGGCCATTCATCCCTGCATGCAATTAAGATGAATGTTACCTCAACGAAGGAGCCACACACTCTGCTGCCTCCCAACTGCATGCTAAAAGATCG
>JAABNX020000030.1:13407907-13449886 GCA_015163995.2 Mormyrus lacerda
AAGAGGGAGGCGAAAGGGGGGGGGAGGGGGGGGGGGCTGCAGAAGAAGGACGCGCACTGGAAATTTGCCTCGGATGGAAAAATAAGCAGGTGAGGAGTGCAGTGCTGATACAGTGCGATAACGGCCCAGCTGACCTTCACCTTGAGCAATTCCGCGGAATGTGCCGGAAAAGTGCCGGAATGCCGCGTGAGCATCGAGCA
Organism: Mormyrus lacerda; assembly: GCA_015163995.2. Taxonomy (NCBI): domain Eukaryota; kingdom Metazoa; phylum Chordata; class Actinopteri; order Osteoglossiformes; family Mormyridae; genus Mormyrus; species Mormyrus lacerda. The sequence continues at coordinate 13,408,108 of JAABNX020000030.1, forward strand.
GGCGGCCACCTCTCAGTTCTAGCGAACGTCAGTCTGGAGGCAGGGGCCGAGAAACAGCCATGCATCACCGCGGACAGGTCATCGGTGCGGCACTAGGCCGTGTCTGACTGCTCGGAGATTACAGAGGCTAATCATTTGTTGGAGCCATGCTTTATGTTAATGTGGCAGCTCGTGCCGTACGTTTCTGCTGAGAGAGGGCCTTTGTGGTGCTTTATTCCACTTTAATGGAACTGTTGTGTTAGTATCTGCAGCAGGAGCCCTGATTCAAGCCTTCCTGGGCTGAGCTGTTTGTTATAGAGGACGCCCTGGCATTATTTATGTAGTGTGTGTGCTGGGAAGGGCGTGGGAGGCTGAAGAGAATGGATGTGTTTTCTGCGTATTCAAAGATAGAAAGGTGACGGGGTTGGGGGGGTGGGGTCAGGCTTCTCCTGGAAATTCCTTGTGTTTGAACATTATTGGTCACGTTTAGCTCCTCTGAAATGCTCACATACGGAGTCTTGAGCACTAGTGAAAGAATCAATGATGATCCCTGTGATTCACCTGAGTTGTGGGTCTAGCAGGTATGCCACCTTTGCCTTGGCTACTCTTCTAAACTGGAATCACACCTTGTATGGTGCCATTGCTGACTGGGCTCTCGTACACATACTGAAGACCATGCCAGGTGCGTCAGTGTTTCTCCTAGTTCAACTGACTTATTTCAGTCTTGCCGTGTGCCATGTAACTGTACAGTGTAAGCTGTAAACTGTAACTGTCCACTGTAAGCTGTACATGGTAACTGTACACTGTAAGCTATATACTGTAACAGTATACTGTAACCTGTATACTGTAACTGTACACTGTAAGCTATACACTGTAACTGAACACTGTAACTGTGAATGCTGATGCAGGATAAGGGTATAGACAGTGGTATCTGTCGTGGGCCATGTTGCATTTTCCTGCGGACACACCGCCCAGCCCCCCACCCGGCCCCCCCGCACCGCTTTCACTGGACTGCAAGCTGGCATCCCCCTCTCCGCAATGCCGCCTCTCTGTCTCTCACACTGTCAGCTTATGCCGTCCTATCTCTGGGTGCCCCTCAAGGACGGAATACTTTGCCAAGTAATAAGAGATAAGATTTTGTGATGTTTCAGGTTCCTTGCTGAGTCACAGATAATTGGAGCAGCAGAGTTATGGGCAGTAAACCAAAATGCCTGGATATCTTAATGCGACTGGCTGTGCTAATAAAAGGAATATATTACTGGCTGTTTGTTTAAGGACAGGGATGGCGCGTCAGGAAGATGGTTATGGTGTGACCAGAGCCTCTCTCATTCCTCTTCTGCAGTTTAGCTTCACCTGCAGCTTCTCAGCTTGTTGAAGTGACATTGCTCAGCATTGATAATGCATTACGGGACAAATAAGCCATGAAAAGAACCCAAGGATGGCTTCCCGGTGTATGGTACATTGTTGGGAAATGCAGTATTCGGAGGCGCGTCGCTGTGCTTCATTGAGTTTTTTTCGTTTGACGCAGTCAGCTTTGCAGAAGCTTTGTCATTATTTGTTAGGAAATGATGTAAGAAGGGCGGCAGCCGAAAAGGCTTCTTGAGCTCTGTAGGCGACAGGACACGGCTCCTCCAGCACAAGCGGGAGATAAAGGTCATTCGCTCTGGGAATGTTTCATTAGCCAGTCACCCCTTCAGCTGTTCACTTGAAGTGGGAGAACTCATTACACGTGTCCCTTCGCCTTCCCTGAAGCAGCATAAGAGGCACGAGAAGCATTTAACAGCAGGAAATGCCAAAAAAGAGCAGCACAACTTTTTGTGGGATTGGGTTGTGGTGCACCCATGCGTCAACTGTAGGCTTGAATTATGTAAATTATGAAATTGGGGAGTTTCTGAAATCTGAAATGTGTTTCTGAAACCATTTGAGAGCACTCTTCTCAGTGGATGACTCACCGTTAACGGTCTGGCCTTTCTGAAGCAGTGTTGTTCGACCTTGAATTGACCAGCCCAGTGAGCAGGTAGCAAGCAGGCAGGTTGGTATGTACATCACCCTGTTGGAGGTCCAGAGTGACGTGAGCTTTGTGTTCTTTTAGAAAAGATCAAGTGAAGAGCATGAGCTGTGATCCCACTTCACAGAGAGGCCAAGAACAGCCAAGGCAGAGCAAAAGTGAAATGTTTGAAAACCAACCGTCAGGACTCGCACTCCATGTAACTGTAGACTTGTGGGAAGTTTCACCTTCAGATCTCTGAGTGTGCGTTAAAAGACCAAATCATGTGGTTCAGTACCGGCTCTTTATCCAAGCAGTGATTTAACATCTGGTCTTACCCTCTGCTGTGAAAAAATAGTGGATATTCATAAGGTAAATGGTGGGTTTTTCCACACGGAGTTCCATTGTCTTGGAAATGATGCATAGCTATAGATAAATTATCCACCATTAAATCCGACAGCCCAAACTTTGTGCATTGTTCAGTCCAGACAAGTCAATAAACTGTGAACATCTTGGACTTGGGGGATGGATTCCCTACTTGATTTTAACAGCAAGTTAGCCAATGGATGGGCCTATTCCATGTCAGTCTAAACAGATTGAGATGCGGGTAACAATCTTCCCCTCACTCCGGAACCCTGGCCGCCTATATCTGGGTCATATTTTGTGGTCAGAAAACGTCAGATTGCAACATGTTTGGCTTCTGTTTTGCTACAGTTGGGGTGTTGGGGTACAAATCAATAGTTGATCTACTGGATGTATTCCCTCTAAATGACTCTATTAAAATCAGTCCAGAGGACTGTTTTTTTTCTCTTGCAGTCCACACACTGATATATACACCCGAGAAGCCATTTTCCTGGTCCCGCTTGCATGCCTGTTCAAGGATGGCAAAAATGCAAATCAAGAAAGTGTCCCCCAGGTGGAAAGGTAAAATAAGTGATCTGTGGGCTTTGGGTAGAATCTGAATACTATGGGGGACTAAACTTAAGTGTAAATAAATATGTCATTTACAGAAATTAATGATACAAGATTCCACCTTTTTAACCAGTCCTGCACTGAGCGAGTTTAGGACCGCCTACCTTATTAACATAATTAAAGAGACAGAAATAAACGAATGAAGATATGTGGAAAAACAGAAATAAATAAATGAATGTAAAAATACAGAAATGCAGAACTAGATAAATGAATAAATGCAGAGCTAATCATGCAATTTTTTCATTATGCTATTTTATTTAAGTTTTTCATGATTTATTTGTACATTTATATGTACTGTATGTCTTGTTTTGTCCTATATAGAATACAAGTCATTTGGATGCAGGTGAATAAATTGTGAAATAATGAAAAGAGTTTGCAGTGTTTTTGTGTAGCCTCTGTCAAAGGGAGGCAGTAAACTTTCATTTCCAACCCTGAGAGTGGAATTTGATTTATTCTAAGTGTAAAGAGGTTCATACTCCGTTCTGCTTCAGATAGCTTTAAGAGATCATTGCTGGATGCTAACTAGGAAAGACGCGCACATTGTTGGCTTTGTGGCTGGAGAAGGGTTCCGTGCCAGGATTAGAGGCTTGGGAAAGCGTACCACATGACGCTGGCTTTTAGAGAACTCCCTCTTTTCGGGGATTAAGGGAAAACAAAGAGGGGGACGGTTTATGGGACAGGATTATGGAAGGGAAACACCTACAATGTTCATGGATGAGACTTAGGGTGGGAGTGGAGCACTCAGGCTGGTTTGCCAACTGGCTGACTTTGCTGTGTTGTTCTGTCAGCCTCTGGTTGACTCTGTATGTAGGGAGGCTTAAATCAGGGCTATATGTAAATGTATATACAGTATCTGCTGTAGGATGATTCATCAAAAGCAGCCATCGTCATGTCACATGACTCCCATGAAGAACAGTGGCTGAGCTCCCCCCAGTCCGCCTCCCTAAGATATGCCTGGCTTGTAACAGATTCATGCAATACTGTTCAGAAAATGTGTTGTGGATTCTTCTCTAGAACAGTTAGTAACTCCGTAAAGGTTTTCTCTTCCCCTTCTGCCTAAATGTAGCATCGGTATCCATAATCGGTACTCGATGGGTCTAAATGGCTAGCAGGCTAGGAGAGCCCTGTCGGGGACAGAACTGCTGTTCTTTTACGAGGAGAGAGCTTCTGGCCTTATGCCTAATTAACTGATTGAAACACGATCCCATCCGGTTCGACTTCGAGGTGCCATGATGTAGCAGTTGGGTCAGTGGTTTTCAACCAGCAGCTGTGATATGCGGTTAAAGTGGGGACAGTGTTCAATAGAGCTGATGGTGTAACTTAGATTTCAGGTGAAATCTCAGAAGCGTCATTGTGTTCCTGAATATCTACCTTTTACAGCATGCCTGATAAATCTTGTGACACACTTGACCTCCACTGGGTGGTCGGGGACAGACTTGCATGCTGAGGGATGCCAGTTTGATCACTAGCAGACCTGACAGACTTTAAACACAGTGTAGGCTGAACAAGCACGAGTAATGCATCTAATGATGATTAAAGGTATTCACACTTTGCTCAAGTATCTTCAGAGATAGCAGACTGTTCTTAGATATGCAACAAGAACATTTAATTCACATAACCCCTTTCACCAACTCACGGACATTTTATAGAGGGATGATAAACAAACAAAAGGTAACCGTTACCAATAAAATAATGGAAGAAGCATAATCACGAATAACATGGGCAAATACAGCAGACGAAGTCAAACCGCACAGTGACAGTCAGTGATCGGGAAAGGAGGGCTAGTAGAGAGAGGTGGGTATGGGTCACAATGACTCTGGAGCAGTTCCACAGCTTGGGGACTGCAACCCCAAAATGCCTGAGAACCCATGGTGGTAAGTTTAAACCTTGGGACCAACAACAAAACAGAAGATGAAGATCTAAGCCTGCAAAAGGGAGAGTAGGGCTGAAGTAATTCCATAAGATAGTGAGGAGCATAGCCACACGGAAGGTTATGGGTTATATGCGTTTCACAGTTATTGTACCAGTTTGTTTGTTGGGTACCTGGATACCTGAATAATAATACTTTGCATAATTACAGAAGGGAACCTTGAATGGAAGTGGCCCGTTAGAGGCGTTTTCATCCCTGGCCAATCAGAGCTCCTTCACACACCGATAGGCTGACCTTTTCAATGCAAGGAGAAGCCTGTTCGTCTTGTTCTGCCTGGGTTTAGCCATTCACGGCAGTCAGTGAGAACTCATTCATGGATTGTTTATGGTGAATTTTGCATTAAAATGTAACGATTCAGAAAATTTTCTTCAAAGTTTCTTCGGCAATTTAAACTGTGGCTGCAGCTCAGCATGATACAGTTCACTTGTGCCTCGCACCATCTTTGCATGTGAAGTGCCCCCCCCCACCCCCCATTTGTTTTGGGTTTCGAAGCCACAGCTGGTTTATGTGATTCTAAAACCCCAGAAGCTTTAAGGACAGTCAGTTGACAGAAAGCAGGAAAACATGGAGTCTGATGGCAGTACTATGGTAATATGGCGCCATGTGCAAACAGTACATGTTATTACTGAAGTTGTTCGATAATGATTTATCTTTCACAAATTAGAATGGTGAGATGACGGGACATAGCCTGCTTATCAGAGCATTGGGGATTGGCTGTGGGATGAGGGGCGAGAAGCTCTATTGTCCTGATGAAAATGAAGGATTTAGTGGCTGCCAGGGAATCTCCATCCCTTAACCATATCTCTCTGATACCACTGAGCTTCTCGGCTCTTATGAAACAGGAATATCTGCTTCCTGCTCATGTACCCATGATTTATATCTGTTAGAGGATCTTAAACACTAAGACCGTGGATTTTGACAGCATTAATGTACACAATATGGCTACTGTGAGTAATCCTGCCGCATGATTAAGATTTTTAAGCTGAATTTGCTAGGAAATAGAGCTACTTTTTTAGGACAACAACTAGGTTGCCTGAATTACTGAGGGGATTTTTTTTTCTCCACACATCCACTGACTTCTAACTTTCTCCTTTGTTTAATAACCTTTAGTCAACAGCTGCTAAACAGACACCCTAATCCTGAAGTCACTAATGGAACTGACTGAGTGGACTACTAACCACAGGTTATGTGGTTAACCAGAAGGGAGTTTGGGATGAGAAATACATTCTGTGATGGTGATAAATGTTTCACTGAGGAACTATGATGGGATTTCCGGCAAGTGTTTTGTTGTTCATTTTTGTAGATTATTTGTTATTAAACCGGCGTCATTTTGTTTCTAACCTGGGGACCCTGAAAGGGAGACCCTTTTGTGTCTGTTGGTATGCTAGAAATGGCCAGCTTACTCTACAAACAGGGCCCTTAGATCATTTAGTTTGAAAGCACTTGCAGACAGTGGCTTCATAGTACCAAGAAACACGCCAAGGGGGGTCACGCATGAGTCCCTGCTAGTCATAGTTCATTTGAAGCCTGCAGTCTAGGCTATTTCTCCTCTTCCTCAGGCCTGACTTACAGTAGGAGGTCTGTGGCCAGGCTCTGATATTGTTCATTTGTGGTAGGCTCCAGTCTCTTTAAACCCCTGGCTTTTCCATTGGGCCTATGATGTTACATCGGGGAACAGGAGAGTGAGTTTCAGCCTGCCGCTCTAAAGAGTATTCCGTTATCAAGAAGACGGCCTCTTTAGTGTGCCAATGATTAGTGCTGCCTTCCAAGATGAAGGAGGGATCCAGAAAATATAGGAAAACAATGGCTGCGTGGGAATCATTAGAGGACCCCCCCGGTTCCAAACATTCACCTTCATCCATCCCTCTGACTCGCTATTTGCCTCACGAGCAGGGAGGCTCTCTGAAGTCTGTGAAGCGGCTTTCGTCAGTGGGGCCTGGTGTTGTAAGCATCTAGTTACAGAGGGGAAAAACAAAGGATTCGACCTGCTAGGGAAGGAAGCGGTGTTGTTCTTAAACCTGGTGTCCTTGTTGTCTTGCCTCTGCGACTCCTAGACTCTTCCACAGTTGTCTCTTCTCCCAGGAACACAGCAGTTGCAGTAAAATGTGGGTAGATGAAAACACAATTACACTCCTACATATTCATGAATGTACCTGGGGAAGAACATTCGAAATGGAAATTAGTCCTCCATTTTCCATGGTATGGCATTACAAGAAACATTACTGGGAAACAAGACAAGTAACTACAAATTTTGGTGATTAATTGAACTTATTAAATGTCTAAGTTGAGGCTGGCTGTGCAAAATCTCACCTTCTAATTGCAGGTAAGGTTTAATAGAGTATTTTTACATTTTATGTTAGTATGCTTTAGTGAAAAATAGCCTGCAATGGAATAGTGCCCATCTTGGTTTGTTCCCTGCCTTGCACCCGTAACCTCTGGAATAGACTCCGGACAACCCGGGACCCTGAATAGGGCAAGCAGTGTCAGAAAACAGATGGATGGAATTGGTGACTAAAGGATTAGTTTATTTTTGTGTGTTGGGCTGACTATATTTATCTGATGGTAAGTGAATATTGTGTATTTTGTGAGTGAACAGTAGCAGCCTGTGGTATAATTACCTTCAGTGCACAAAACTCCGATTCCCAGCATTGCGGCAAACATGATCTGCACCTTTCTTCATTCTCAGGATCCCAGGGCTTAAAGTGTTTATTAGGTAGGTGAAAGGTTTGATAAACACACCATGGTATCAGGAACAGTTCGCATCCTGAAGCCAGAGGTAGTCCAGTGCAGGTTTAAGGTATAAATACTTTTGTGCCTGTAATGAGAACAAGCCTTTAATAACCCTGCTTTGCTCTCTCCACTCCCTACCTGAGAAATTGACTTGAGTGATTTCAGTGCTGCTCGCGCACAAACCATTGTGTAGTGGTATGGTAACTTTATAACAGTACACGGTTTCCATGGTGATCAGAGGACTAACTGCAATGTACTGTGCTTTGTGATAATGGCTGGACTTGTTTGGCTTTAGCCGAAGTGCTTCCGGATTGACGTAAACGCATCATCTCAGTCCCTGGATAAAGCCAGCAAATGGTGTATGCGGCCTTTTGATTTCAAATGGCTTCACTCAGTTTCATCCAGGGCTGCCCTCATGCCATTTTACCTCAGACGCTGTATCAGTGCAGGGTTTAAAAATCCTCGTGTCATGCAGCAGTGGTATCAGGGACTTGACGTGTGTGTTGGACTTTACCGGCTTGTCTTGTCCCTGACATGCAGGACAGACCTGTGTTCCTCATGCTGCTGGTCTGGATTTTTCTCTTCTTCCTTTTCTTTGCAGCGCACGATATACTGTAATCCTACAGTCTTCATACCGTAACAAAAATATCCATGGTGTTTGACTCATTCTCTTTCAGTAAATGCTGGCGGTTATATTGCATTTTTTTCTGGGTTTATGTTCCCTCCACAGATCATTCATCAGAGTCTGCAGCAGCTGCAGTGCTAAAAACCATATTTGGATGCAGTGCTGTGTTTCGATGCAGAATGATGTTTTGAAATGACACTGAAGTCCTGGAATCAGGCTGCCACGTTCACTTTTTTTACCGCTATTTTAGCACTGTTTTTCGTACTTTCACTGTTCCCTGCTCCAGCTGTTTCATTTATTAATTCAACAAGCTGCGATCTGCAGAGTAGACGCCCTCACTCTTCCAGGCTACCGGTTACGGGCTCCCAGCGTGAGGATAATGGTTCTCAGGTGAATGGTTTATAGTTGGTCTGCGGTCAGCACTGTCATTACTGCCCTCTACCCTTAAAAATGAGAAGCTGCTCATATTCTTTTTTCCTTTGTAGCAGAGAAACAGTCCACAGCTGTCCTGGTGGCTAGATTCCCTGAAGCGAGCCAGGAAAGGAGCTCTTTACTGCTCTCGCAGTTTCCTCCAGGTGTCTAATGAGACTGAGTCTATGCCCTGTCCCTGACTAATTTGGCCGTCCTGAGGGTGTGGCTGACCTGTAGGCTGGTATCCCTGAGCTGCCCTTTGAGTGCATCTCTGCTTGCCCCGTGGCACCCTGGCGTCCTCTGCCCCCTCACTCGCCGTAACCCTGCACTAGAAAAAGGCTGCGTGAATAAAGCTGTCACTTTTCCTTTTAACACAGCAGGACGTGAATACTTGACTGCCTTCCCAGTTCATTTATCATACGCTTAACATCCTGTTAATGTTGATCGACAGTTTTAAAAATGTATTTTTGGCAATGGCCCCACCACACGCTCACGTGAGTGTCCCTAAGAGGTTAGGGTTAGGGTTAGGGTTAGGGTTAGGATTAGGATTCCACACTCAGCGGTAACGCAGGTAGCAGCCTCACTCATGCTGTAAGCACCCTATGGCCTCACGAATAAACGGTGCATTTTCTGCCTGTCATTGAGGCATTTATGAGCAATTAGTGTGTCAAACTTCAATTAGATTCACACTGATGAGGATCCTGGAGTACATTAATTGTCAATGAAGCAGAAGTCAGACATCTTTCGCAAATGCTTACTGGATTCCTGCAGTGCAGGGACTCTAACTAGGTAGGCTAAAGCCCACCACCAGATTGTCTAAGACCTGATTAAATTTGGAGAGGTTACAGAATAAATAGTGTGTGTGTGGGCAGATGGCTGTCAGGAAGTGTTGCACCTGGCCATAGTGCCACTTGTCCCACGAGAGTTTAAGCTTGTGAAAAGCATGAAAGTGGTAAGAACATTCACAGTGAGGCAGTGTGACCACCAGCTGGCTATTGGCTTCTACTCATTTAGCCTAATTAGTCTGTGACCCTAGGTGTGTTGTATTTTAACTATGTACTTGATGGTATATTCAATTTCTTGCTATTATGGGTTAAAGATGAGTTAAAGATATTTGGTCTGGGTTTATTTCAGATGGCAGTTTATTGTACTGTTAGTGTCTTGGCTCCAGGTTGTTCTCCTTCAAGAACTTATCTATTATAATGTTGACCAAAAATTGCTATAAGAATGTGACCAACTAACTGTTGTTCATCAGAGTTTGAGCTTGGCAAAAAATCTGGATCATGATCATGTTTCTGGAAAGAGGAACCTCAGCTCTCCATCTGGAGCATTAAGTAGTGTCCTCACCTTGGTCAGCCTGGTGCTGAATCAGCTTGGTGGTTCTATTTCGAGGCCACATTTACGTTCCGCTCTCACCTTGATAGACTTTTGCTTATTTACTTGTCTAATCCAATACAAACGCACTAATTACATGGTAAGTCAATGGTGACTCTTGACAGTTATTTGTTGGATGTGGCTTGTTTAGTGTTGGTGTGTGTTCTGTGTTCTGCCTGGGCTGGCTGACATGTTAAACCTGTCGGCAGTCTGTTCAGCTTGTACCAGCTCAGCAGGGCTTCACGCACTACTACTGGTAGGTTCAAGCAGCTGGAAATTACTGGGGTAGATCATCCACGTGGCCTTATGCACTGATGGCCTTTTTACAGTGAAGGGCGTTGTTGTAGGGTGTCTGCATCTCGTAGAATCAAGACATTCATGTGACACATCAGAATGATTAATTCTCAGGGTAAAATGATTAATGCACACGGGTGACTTATTTACAACAAATGTGCAACCAAACACATATATTACCTCTAAGATGCACAGTAGGATTTAATGATTATCCTGCACATATCACCTCTTAAGCACTGTTTTTGTGCAGTATATTTAAATGCACATGCCGCTTCATACAGACTCGGTATCGACATCATTACAAACTGGCACCAGTTATTTATACTGAAACAGCTTTACTTAGTGTCAGCGTCACTGTCAAATGTGACACAAATATATTCCTACACTCATTATTTAAGCACAGCCCATTTACCATAGGTGCCGCATGTCGGCTTCTCTTTCATCGTGGCGGAACTGGGTGAGAGAGAGAGACTAACTTGGGACATGAAGAGATGGTAGGGGAAGGAGGTGAGGAGAAGATTGACAGGAAATGAGGGGAGGAAGCCAGCATACGTGAGGCAGAGATGAGAGGGCGGGAGACTCAGCAGACGAGGTAAGACGGATGGCAGAGGAATTAAGAGTAGGGCGAGCAGGGTGCAGAGAGACGGGAAAGCCGTACAGTGCGAGACGGACCAACAGTTTGGGGTCAGAAAGCAACACAAGAAGCTGGACACGACAGCCATGTAAAAGATCGAAGCTGTAGCGAAGCTATCCCCCTCGGTGCCGGCTACCCTTCAGGAGTCATGCGACTACACACTGCGGCAAATTGGCCCCTGCTGCCTTGTCACTTCCCTCGTATCATTTATCTTTGCGGCACACCTGCCTTTTTTGTTCCCTAAATAAGTCTGAAATAAGATCCTTCAAAACACCCATGAAAATCCATGGACTAAATGAACGTGGATCTGCTCAGGATACAAGATCAGACGGACCATGGCGTTTGAACTGAGTCCCACTCGAATACAAAATGTACCCACTTCCAAAAACTGTTCTGCTATTTGCTGCACACAGTGTCTCAACCACGCGACAGAGCTATACTAGATGTAAAGTAACCAGAATACAGCTGAGAAGCCATACCCTGTATGTTCTGTAACTATGCTATAACATCTTTATAGTTGTAAGCGTGCAGCCATATTGAATTAAACCTTATTAGCATGGATAGTATGAACTAAAAGGTAGTATGAACTTCTATGAGAAGCTATGCCAACCCAGAAGTTTATGAGATGATAATCTCGGCCAGAGTTTGTCCTATCTTTAGCCAGTAGGTGTCAGTCTCACTTCCACAGATTGGTCAGCTGTAAGGTTCAACGGAGTGCATGCAGTAAATCTTTTAAGGCTTTTAGTTTATTCATTACATTCAGATTAGACATTTTTAGACAAAATTTATCAATAAAAATGTAAAAAAATTATTAAGTAGTATAATTAGTAGATATCTGGCCTTTTTCCCACCTGTATAGGTCAGCTACTCAACTTCAACCAACTCTGCCATAGATGTCGTTTGATTTGAGCTACCAGGTATCACTGCTAAGTTATCTTTGATGTTTGAGTCATACAGAAAGGAAGCAGCTCTGCAAGGCCCTCCACAAATGAATATCCAAGCATTTATCATCCACAGTAAGCACCAATCAGGGTGTGGTCCCTGGATTTCCCCACTTTGTGTGGACGTACAGTAGGCCTGTTATCAACACTTTGTTCTGCTGGTTGTCTATCTTTCTACCACCAGGGGGTGCCAAAGCTGGCATTGCAGTCTCATACCATGTGCAAGGAAGGGCTATTGCACGATACCCTGACCCTCTTCTTCCGGGATAAAATTGTGCACTGTCCGGACCTTTTTCAAAAGGGGCGCACCTGATGTTAAGCCATAAGCCATATTTATTTAAGCCAAAGTTTTTAGACTACTATAGAACTTTGTGCAGTCATGACTTTTAATTAGTACATGGTTTTAAATGCTTCTTATGGTAGTCATTATAAGTAACAAGCACAATTTATTCTAAAAACATCGGTTTCATTTTTTTAGTGCAGAAATTTGGAGGAAGTGACAGATTCATTGTCTGTTTATGCAGCTGACAGATGAGATGCAAGAGCAAAGGAAGTGCGTTTGAATGAAAGCACCAGCTCTGAGTCATGGACTCTTTGATTAGTCAGCACAGGTAGAGCGAGGGAGCTGACCGGTCTCTCTCACGTAAGATGGGTCTGCTGGCGCACTCTCCCGGGGGGAGAGCATCCTCATTGTGTGTCTGAAGACCAAAGTGAAAAATGAAGGCAGACTGCTTATGTATATTTCTATATTTTATGAGATTTACTTAGTCACATTACTTATTCCCAACTTTTGTCTGGTTCAGTCACATGGAACAGAATCCACAGGACCGACGCAGCCTGTCGGTTTATTTCGTTATCTGTGAAATCGGCGTACCTTTTTATCTGGCCTCTTCACACAGTATGTTTGCTCTAATAGGACCTAGGAGAAGCTCAGAGCCAGACAGTGGGAGAGATCGTGCTGTTTTCCATTAAAATATTCCCCTCAGTCCTACTTTGCTGTCACTGGAATAGTGGCAGTATAAAAATTTGATTCCTGTGAATGCCTGAATGAGCTCCACGAATGAGACTTAGCTCTTTAGTTGTGCCTCTCTCTCTCTCTCTCTCTCTCTCTCTCTCTCTCTCTCACTCCCCCCGCCCCCTACAGCCAGTTTAACAGAAGGCTGCTCCACTGCAGTCTTTCTGCCTCCCTGATTTGCTCTTCCCTCCGAGCATTTGCATAGGCCAGCCCATTTCATATCTTTTTTTCGTCTTTCCCCCTCCACACTATCCCGTTCTCTGCTTACTTTGACCTGAGCCGGGTGTTTCTGTCATCTGCCTACCTCCCTCGCTCACCTTGACTGCCAGCGCTTCTTTCTAGGCTTGGGGAGTGCAGTGATCACGGAGTTAACTAGACCCCTGTCTGTAGGACAGAGAAGGAGGGAAAGGAGGCTCAGCGTGAGCCGATGCTGGCTACTACCCGTACGAGTGCATCAGACAACCCAGCGAGGAGGGCTGTCTGCTTTAGGGGGTCTCCCCGGGATCCAGCAGGCTTCCTCTAAGGATCTGACTTGCTGAGACTCATGGGGGGTGATTAGAGTCCTCTGCTGAGTAAGAAGCCACCTCACCGTACCAGTAGAGGGACAGCGTGGGAAGTCCGGCATCTCTGCTTTTCACCTGACGGACCATCAGTTTGACGTTTTGGGCCCCGTGTGGTCGCCGGCAGGGATCACGAGTCCCGCCGTCATGAGCATGCTCACCTCCATGCACCCCGTGCCGTGAGCCCACGTCTCCTTTGGGCATTGACCATGCGCCCCCCGTGCCGCTTCCACTGGACCCCCTGGCTATGGTCTCTGACCTTGGGCTGGATGGTGGGCTCCACTTGGATATCTTCTGCCAGTGGCCGCAGGGAGCTGCCCCATCTGGAAAACCACCTTCGGGGCCACCACGCCCCATCCGCACCGGTGTCTATCTACCGCTTTCCCGCATCGCTGCGGGGCAGCCACGGTGAGCCCCTCTCCGCTCATAGCACCCGCAACTCAGCTCTGGTCTTTAGAGGGTCTTGTTCCAGTGTTCCAGTTCGCAGGGGATCAAGAGGGAATTAGTTTACCAAGGAGAGCTGGTCTGGGTGCTCCACATCTCTGCTGAGGGAGATATTAACATAAAGCTTTTTTTGAGGGGACTTCTAAGTATTTAACTCCGTGAAGCATTCTTCTTGGGTGCGAATGCAGTTGCTTCCCAGTTCCACAGTTCTGCTGCTTTTCTAGTTTATTTAAACTCCTATCAGTGGACTGGCTTTTAAAAGATGCAAGGCATTGCATCTGGTGTCACAGTGACACATTCCAGGTATGTGTTGTTTTGTGGAACATGGCTCCACTGCTTGTAATGGGAGCAGAGCTGCTGCAATATGTCAGCTGTTGAGTGTGGTCTTTCCAGCAAGACTTCCTGAGTATTTTCTGAGCTGGTCTTAGACAGGTGGGATGGGTGGAGCAGCATTTGGAATTGTCTGCATGTAAAACACACTAACAACGTCAGGACAGGTAGCAGCTCCAGCTCATTTGTTAATGATTTGACTGTCTGTATGCACCATGCTGGTAATGTTATTAGAGGGCAGTGGTTTGGCTCACAGCCATAGGTGATCATATGCTTGGAGAGGATTCTATGACTCACAGCCATGAGTGACTGTGTTATGGGGAGAACCCTCTGATTCACAGCCATGTGTGAATGTGTTCTTCAAGGAGAGTCTTTGACTCACAGCCTTGAGTGACCATTTTCTTGGGGGGGACTCTGACTGACTCACATCCATGTGTGACCATATGCTTGGCGACGGAGGACTCTCTGACTCTGATCCATGTGTGACCATGAACTTGGGGAGGACTCTCTGACTCACAGCCAAGTGTGATTGTGGAGGACTCTCTGACTCACAGCCAGGGGTGACTGTGTGCTTGGTGAGGACTCCGTGACTGACAGATGTGAGTGATCGTGTTCTTGAGGAGAACTTGATAGACTCTAGTCTTGTAGGTCATTAAAGTCATGCGGCTTTACTGTATATGTAAGGGCTCCATGCTTTGCTTTGTATTATTAACCAGGCCATATATTTGCTAGACTTGTATCCTCCATGTCTATAGTGAACAGAGTGAATTTTCACAAGTATCTGGTGTGTAGGGCAGTTTATTTACTAGAGTGTACAAGGTACTGTATGCAGGGCAGTATTTTTTACTCAGGGTACCGTTTGTAGCCTCTCATGTATGATTACAACTTCTGTTGTTTTAGACTAGAGCGTAAAGTGTCTGGTATGCACTGCCCAATAGCCCAGAGACACCTGGGTAATGCTCTTCATCAGTTAGGTCATCCTTTCATATCCAGCAGGTCCAGCAGAGGCTTTGGTCTCATTCTGCCGGAATATTCCTGAACCTTACCTTTGGTGAAGATTTTCTCTCCTGCATGGAGTGGATCTGGCTGCTGAATAAGTGACCGGTGTGTGCTTTTTGATCTCTTCCCTGCTCTGCCTGAGTACCTTCACAGTATCTGCTATAGTGCTTGGGGTCGGCACTAATAAGTCACTTTAAGGTCTGCCAGCAAGGCAATGAAATGACCGGACACTGTGCTAAACAAAGATGTGAGGGAAACAGGGAGGGGTGCGTGTATGATGCCGGGTGATCTCCTGGTTGGGACGCCAGCTGAAGCTACGCTCCATCATCATTAAATGTTCTACAGTACAGACGCTTCACCTGCAGTGGCTGGCTTAGTGCTATCCGATCAGCAAACGGCAAACTGTATGCAGTCACGGTCACGGTGACTCATTCGGGCCAGGTCTCCGTCACTGTAGCCTTCCTGCAGGAGAGGCACCTGGATGAGGAGCTTGTTGTAGGGCAGGATACAGGGCACTCTAATAGGAAGAGAGATGAGCTGACCTGTATCAGGAAGCAGAAGGCGAGCTGAGCACGTTGCTCCAAGTTCGCTTTCGTGCGGCAGCATCCCCCCATCCTCCCTGAAGGGGGGTGCAGCTCCCATCTCGTTGCCTTTTCATTCAGAGGCTTGTTTGATGGCCGAGATTGTAGTGCAATCTGTAGTGTGCAAGGGTAAACTGACAAGCTGCCTCAGAATGTCAACATGGGGAGTACAGCGTCTCAGGTGCCCTTTGGAGTGTAGTGCTGGGGCAAGCGCAGGAACCGGCCCAGATCTGACCTCGCAGGCAGAAAAAGGAGCATAGTCATCCAGCTTGTTAACCCTGTCATGTTGTCCTTACAAAAAGAGCCAATGCTGACATTAGCATTATGAGTACGAGATGGGAGCAGAGGCCCTGTGTTGTGATGGTGATGCTGTGAATGGGCTGGCTGTGAGTATCTCATGAAGCTCAAATCCCCCAAGGGGACTCGGAGCTGTGTTTAGGAATGTCAGTGAAGAAAGACCTGATGATGTGGTTCCACATTAATAACCATGCTGATTTTGTGGGTTTTTCATCACTGAAGACCTCATTGAATTTAGGTCCAAGGGGACCTGCATTTTTTTCTGAGAAGTTATCAGCCTTTTTTATTCCCCACGTAGAACCTGAAATACTGAGCCGTAATAAGGAAATGGACAATTGTCAAATGCATGTAGTGACAGCCCCCAATCTTCCTAAACTTGATCCTGCACTTCAGGCATCTGGTCACTCCTCCCCACAGGTACAGCTGATAGACTGTGTAATGTGTTCCGTCTTTGGGTATCGTAAGCCACACATCATGATTACGAGGTGCCAGCTTTCCGTTCAGAACCAAACGTGTGCCTATCGGTCTTGATGCTGAAAGCCTGTTCGGTGACTTGATATTAAATTGAGCTCTGCTCTTTGGTACGTGCTTCTCTGAGACTTAGGGGATTTCGATTCTGAGCCTTTTGCAGGCAGCAGTTAGCCTGCTCCCGCATTGTTTCAGTTACTGCAGTTTATATGCCATCCAGCTGGGTTATTCTAACGCAGCTACTATATCACAGTTGTCAGGGATTAGCTGATGTGATGCAAGGACAGTGTTTAATACATGTGAGCGATGCCTGCAGCACAGTGACCTGCCTAGATCTTTAATGGTGACCTTTTGGTAGAACAGGCACCCGGCAGGCGAGATGTCAGGATCATACGTGTGCGGTTTTCTCGCTGCTCCATGTCCTTTGAGTGTGGTACACAGACCGTAGGCAAATGGAGGGGGTTTGCCGCGTATGAAAAGTCCCAGTTCGATTTACTGAGACAGACAGACCATGACTGCTTTACATGCTACTGTGCAATGCTTCAAGACTGGCAAATATTGACAAATAAGAAACCCATGCTGAATGAATTACAGCATGGTTTCTGCATATTGGATAATGTCCTTTTCAGTACTGTTTAAATGACATTCCTCCTCTTTACATATGTTCTTCAGCCAGAGAGATTAATCCGATTGAGCAAAGATAAATAGGCATGCCAGAATTTAGCTCTGTATCTGAAATATTCTCATCTTAGGAATTTTATTATAGGAATATTTGATATTTAAAGGCACTGTATGTTCATGCAGGAAATTAGTTTTACGTAGAGTGAGGTATTTGATCTAAAAGGAGTATGGTACTTGATATGAAGTAATTGGTGTTTTGATGGAGTGTATTCAGTTTGGAAACATTGGGTGGTGTCCTCCCCCCCCCTCCCTCCCAGGTCTGCCAGGGAAAAATGGGAGCTTTCTGAAGAGCACTTCAGCAATCAGAGCCAGCAGCCGTCTTCTTGTTACAATGAATTCTTGAAAAGATATCCGTGTAGGAGTCTGAGGAATCTGATGTTTAATAGATCCCAGTGTGTAGCAGTAGGTACCTGTTTAGCTTTGAAATCCCTTTCTTTCTGATTCCTTACTGTCTTTAAAGTGCCATGACAGGGCAGGCAATCCCGTTGGCTCTGACGAGTGGGTAAATGCTGTAGGCCTTTGATATTGGTGTTAAAGTAATCTCACATCCATAGGGACACCCTGGGAGAGATCAACATCAGCATCCGTGTTTGGACCACACTGATTTACCACATTCACCAGTTGCATGTCCTAATAAAATTTCCATACAGAGACCTGTTCTCATGAGCCTGATTTGCACCAAGTGTTGGCTACTCAGTTTGTACATCATGATGATGTTCTGGGCACAAGGACCATGGAATGTGGAGCCAGAAGCATGAATGCAGGCTAACCAGATTGGGGTGATGGAGAATATGGCCGCATGCTGGTGCCCGGTAAAGAGCCTGATGAGATGCTTTACCTCATTCTGCCCAGCACATAATGAGCCTGGACGGCCTGCTCGTTAAGCCTTAGTCTCCCTCCGTCTCTAAATCCTCCTCCTCTCTGTTGTGCTCAACATGATTTGTAGGAACATCATTAACTGTTCTGTGCTTGCTGAGTTGAGCATTTCTGAGGACAGTGCTCATTGTAGTATGTGAGGACTGCTGGTCTCTGCTCAGACTCTCCTGACAAACCCCATTCACTGCAGATATCTTGGCTGCAACGCCCTATTGCCAAGACTGTATCTGAGACAGAGGTTTGGCTCACCAGCACTTGCCTATAAAGGCAGAATAGTCCCAGGAGGGAGGATGTAACGGTGAAGTGGCCACTTTCTACTGAACGGCCAACGGCCCCCATGCCCAGGAATGTGAGTCGAGGGCAGAATAAGGAAGAGGCACATCTTACCGCCTACTATGCAGCAACAAGCTCCAGTGGAATCACACAGGAGGAAAGTCATCAGATTTTTACATTTAGTTATTTGACACTGTTTTTAAATCAGTTTTCTGGTGAAATATGGATGGAGTGATAATTTGAGTTTTCTGTCCTGCCCCCCCCCCTCCCCAACACACACCTTACTTTCAGGTTCACAGCTTTACACCTGAATGCAGCAGGAAAGCACCCTCATTGATTTTTTTTTAACCTCAGACGTTGCATATTCATGGGCAGCTGTTAGGAACAATATGAGGTTTAAAAAAATGAAACACAGAACGGAAAAGGTAACAGTGATAACTGTCTGCAATGTCCTCCGTACATTTGAGTTTGTCTTGCACAAACTAGTCACCGCTTCACATCAGTCTGATTTCAAAGGAGGTCTGGCTGGATGGAAGAGTGTTTTCACAGATGAAAAGAGCAGCACACAGGTGCTCATACCCACATGCCTGGCAGGTTTTTGTTCTTTGGGGGCCTGTCTTGGCCTTCTCCTGATGATGTTTTTCTAAAAGAGGTACAAAGAGCACAGCTCTTCTTGGCACTTATACTAGAAACCTTCGGTTTACAGGTTAGTACCTTTAACCGTCAAATGCAGTCTGCTGCTTATTTAATACAACCCGCTCAACTGTTCTCCTCTGAGAAACCAGAAATAGCCAGTGACAGATTTCCGGAAGGACTTCGAATGGTTTTCGAAAAGGGAAGCTGATGTAATACTCCTGTTATACCCAGTATTTTACTGAGGATTTTGGGAGTTGTTCTCCGAGAAGGATGGTAATTAGCATGTTTTTTTTTCCTTTCTGGTTCTTCTGCTAGTGACTCTCTGCATGCGAGTCACTACCTGATAGATCTTCTGTTGCTCAATCTGTCACGCCATAAAAGCAAGGTAATCTTCCAGCATTGAACACCCTCTTCTAGTTGATGTTGATTGGGCTTCATCTTGAGTTGAAGGGTGCCGCAATAAGCTTGCCATGACCCCACCTCTCTTGCCCTTTTGTCCAAGAGGTAGTGTCACCTTCTTATATCTGCTCTCCAATCAGGGCCACCGTGGACCTATGTACACTGCCTCGGTGGTGTTCCTGATTGCTCTGATCCATCAGCGTTACAAGTGCCGATACCTGATCCCTAGTGCGTTGTGTGGCCCAAACAGAAATAACAGAAAACCCTGTAACATGAGCATAAAAGCAGCTGATGGCCAGCACCGCAAAGTTACTCACTTCAATCCATAATGTTACTTTTTTGCATCACAGTAGCGGTCGCTCTGCGGGATCTGGTTCCTCCGCTGCCCGTGTCGCTTGATTTGCGGCTGACAGGAGCCCAGCAGGCACACAGTCCGAGTTGAGCCCGCCTGACAAATTTTTGGACTTGTGATGTAACTGACTGTGTGCCACAAGGGACACAGGAAGGCATACGCCGTTACTTGGGTCAAACATGTCAGAATAGAGAAATGGGCTTCCTGCTGTCACTCACGTTAATCTCCTGGCAGGCCACATTGCGAAGGAGCGAAATGACAGGTACAAGCAAAAAGCAATGGAAATATGATGCTTATTATGGAAAATGTCATGCTCCCTGTCGGGCTTATAGCTATAAAAACCAGCATCTCCCTTTTGGGGCCATTTCTAGAAACTTCATCGCCTCTGCTAACTCCTCTTTACACATTAGATGTGATCCCTGTTAGGCAGGCCTGAGATGTGAGTAGATGTAGCTCCTTAGATCAATATTCCATGTCATGTTGGTTTTAAAGACTATTCTAAAGAGGGGATCAGGGATTTGTGTGTAACGGGCATGTTTACTGGAGCAGCCCAGAAGGAGCACTTTTCAACATGATGTTATTATTGGCTTCCTTCCAAGGTATAGTTAGCTCACCTACACTGTATCCTTGTGAGAAGTCTTGCGATTTCAGGGGAGTCATATTTCATGATTCTTTTTTCCCTCTCTGTCTGTTTGATGTTTTGGTGCTGACTCTGCTCGTACGTGGCAGAATTCGGCCAGTGGACTGTAGGGTTTTTGCGTGCCACAGTCCCATGCTGTCAAAAATCTGAATCTAACAGATGAGTATAAGAATCACTTCACCAATTCATACAGGCACACAATGAAATGAAGAGCTCTTTGTGCTGACTTGACAATGGCCATAAAGTTCATGGTATCTCCCTCAACAACAAATTATAGTTTTGCAAGCAGCATTTCGCGGGGGGGGGGGGGGTTGTCATAGCAACAAAAGGGCCAAGGGTGGTACCATGTCTCCAAAAGGGCAAGAATCCAGAATAATCAGGATAGATGACATATCGTAGAGGGACAATAAACATTAACTGGGGTAGTATAGAGCAGCACATTACACAAAGCATACATCAGGCTCTGTCTTTGCAACAGAGCACTTCACAGAGAACTCTCCTGAAGCTGACCATGCTTTTCTATACCCTGGGTGAATCCAGTCTGGGAAGAACATATCTTGCCCCCACTGTAACCTTGTGCATTATTCACTTTTATTTCATTGTTTTTTTTATTGCTACGAGTTATTTTTCATTCTTGTCACCTGGTTGTCTTTCTACTTTATATGTTCTCAACATGACATACTTTGAGTTGTCATAGCTAATGCTTAGATTCCATCTTTTTCCTCATCTGGCATTAGGTTGTGTGTGAATTTCACAGTGATACTGATTCCCCAAACGGGATTCTTGTCCTCTTCTAGATAATGTGCTTTTAGGCAGTTAAGGTGGTATTCATTGAGGCAGAGCCAATGAGACGGTTCATGGTGCCATGACCTCACCGGGGCCCTGCATCAGCATTTTGGGATGCGTCCCACCTGTTCATTTAGGCAAACATGCCCTGAGGACCGATCTGACCTGGCCACGGCCTGACCACTCCTCTTCTTTGTGGTGTGTAGATCTTGTATTGACATTCGAACCATTTGAGGTATTGGGCTGGCTGGGTGCAGCAACCATGTGACATAGGGAGCCATCATGCTGATTTCCTAGGGGAACATGAGGCTTATACCTCCGTAATGTATAATAATCAAAAGAAAGGTATCCAATATGTAACTGAGGAAATGCTTCTGCTTCACTTTACCTGATGGGGTGGGAGGAAGGGGGGCACAGGGTGATGCCAGTGGCCTTTGCGGTCTTGCTGGGGCGCTATAGCATGTTCCTTGAAGCGCAGAGTGAGGATATAAGCAGGCACAATGTGGGTCAAGGTGTGAGATGCGTTAGATATGTTATTTGTGAAACAGTGTTTATTGATTTATTCTGGCTTGCTAGTGACCCAGTTTCCATACAGCAGTCTCCAGTCATGGTAGACTTTGGGATTCCAAAGAGTCTGGCTTCTAGGGTCTCTCCGTGTCCCTGTTGATCAGCTCCTCCGACCCCCTCCCCGAAGACCCACGCTGAAGCCCTACTTTAATCATTCTCTCACTAGTGGAGCTGTTCTGTTATCGCTCAGCTGATAGATTTCTCTCTGGCGACTTTCCCCTTAGAGAATAACACCCCCCCCCCCCCGAAAGACTCCCAAGCGCTTTAAAGTTGGCTGTTTGAGATATAAATGGAAGGATGGGAAACTGATAGCAGGAGCTCTGGCAAGCGCTTGATCAAAGTGACCCAAATATACTTTTTTCCTGCATTCAAATGCAGTGTCTGTCTGATGTTTGACGGCCCCTCCTGGTGAATATCCACAGAAGGGGTGTGGGCACGACGACAGTGCTGCTATCACTGCCTGCCTGCCAGTGATGTCTTTATTCTATGTGTCGGCTTGTGTGATTCGGATTCCCCTCAGCACTGCTCCATTATTCATGCTGTTATACAGGTTCGATCATGAGCTGGTCATGAGTGAGGGCCCCTGATTCATCCACATGCTGAGTTTGTCACTGGCATTCTGGGTCACCACTGGCATTGGTGCGCAGTAAGGGAGCAGCTCAGAATTAATGTCATCATTAATAAACCAGGGGCTGTAAACATGACATCAGACAGCGTGCCAGTGTAACCATCGCTGTATATGTGCCAATCCTGCGGGGCCATGGGCAGCAGCCAGTTGGGCAGAAGCCCCACTGGCCGTGGCACTGGGATGTGAGGAGACAGCAGGCAATAAGGCCTCCGCATGCACTGTACAAATGTACAAGATGGTGTTGACACAGCTGGTGGGTCTGTCAGACCCTCTGCTGCTCCGTTGTAGCCTGAAGGACACAACAGTGTGTTTCATCTGTCTGCACCCTTTGGTATTTCTGCTCCTGCATTAATGAATTCAGCAATTACACTGCAATTTATCAAGAATTAAACCCAAATTATTTGTTGTGAAGGAAAAATAAGGATGCAGGTGAAAAGATTTAGTTATTTAGTAAGTTGGTGTGTTTGATTGTTGTGTTCGGAACCCTTCACACTGTTTTTGGCTGAAGTCAGAGCAGTGTACCAGCTGATTGGCTCAGACTCAGACTGCAGTTTTCTCCCATATCCCCTATTCAGATAACTGGCTCAGAGATACTTATATGGGGCCTGCGTCCCCCAGATTGCTGCCTTGTCCTGAAGCCCCGCTTCTCTCTTTCTGCGAATTTTCAAGTTTGCTTGACACATGATGCTGTTTGTACAGTATGGTTGCTGTTCACCTTCTCAGGTGTCATGAGCGTTTTTATACTCTTCATTTGAAATGTGACAGAAATCTGCTGTTATGTTTCTCTGACCATCTTCTTTATAGATGATTGTAAATCCCTTTTTACAAAGACATGTCAGGTTGTGTTGGTCAGTTTAAACGGGGTTTTTGCTTGTTGTGCATACTCCCTCATTTGGCTGTTATTTTAGCTTAGAGCTAAGGACCGGTCCAACCCGAGGTTTTCCCCAAAACCCAAATACTTACATTGTGTAAGTTCTTGTAACCTTTTGTAAAAAACTGCCTAGTGCTGTAATATGTGCTTGGGGTTAGCGGGGAGTTATTTTGCACACAAATACTGTCTTGTTTTTGTTTATAGGTATAAACAGCAGAGAGCTCAGCATATTCTGCCTGTTGTATTGTCTGTGTCGATTATGAGATGCAGGCAGACGGGCGAAATGACTCAGACACATCCACTAATACAGGACTGGGGGCTCTTTAAAGAGGAGCGAGGTGACATGTCTGCAGACAGCTTCCAGTCGTGCTGCTTTAATGAAGCACCGCCAATAGTTCCTGACCTGGGCTCTGTCTGGTGTTTCTCCAGCCGGCACCACGTTCATCTTCGGCAAAGGTGGAGGGCTCATCGCGTTCACCTGGCCTGCCAACGACCGCCCCAGCACCCGTACAGACCGCTTGACCGTGGGCTTCAGCACCTCACTGAAGGACGGCATCCTGGTGCGAGTGGACAGTGCCCCCGGCCTTGGAGACTACCTCATGCTGCACATTGTGAGTAGGCCATGTGCTCCATGTCTTGTCTGCTACCGCTCACACTCCGACAAATCACTGCGCCTCTAATAAGCCGAATATAAATTGCTCAATTAGTCGACCCTGGCGGATACTGTAGAGCGTGGGGAAAATTAAAGGCATGTTAAAGTAGGGCTGTGAACCAAAAATACTCCCCAGGCTGCTTACCGCTAAGCCTTTCAGCCTGCGATTCTTTCTCCGGGGCTGCTCTCCGGGACCTGATGGGTGTTCCCGAAGGGGCACAGCTTGATGTGCAGTGTTTTTCTATGAGCAATACTCTTTGAAAAACTGACCTTGTAGGGATGTCTCAACAAAGTACATGTCTCCTTTTAGTCAGTGTTTAAACTAAAAGTGTAAGAACTTTCTTATATATATGTTGAGTTGATATAGCTAGTACTGGAATGTGTAAATCAGTCTTTACACATTAAAGGGGGAGTGAGTGTATAGTGCATACATAGGCACGTGTGTCCAGCAGACTGTAAGAAAACTCAAATAGTCAGTGATCTGTGGCAGTAGCCTTATGCACAATTATCTTCTGTAGCTCATGTGCACAGTAGCCTGCCCTCCACTTGCTTGGAGCTGAGAGGAAAACTCTGAATGTTTTACTCTTTTCATGTTTTGTTGCAGTAGGGCCTTGCTCCGATCTCAGTATTGATCGCTAGTGTGTTGATAGTCCCTGGTTCCCCAACCCAGATATGTTCGTTATTAAAGATGCATTCCCACTGAATTTAACTATGGACATTTTACCTTATAGGAAAAAACAATCAATGCGAGTCAAAAAAACACTGTACAAGCATGTCACCTTCGAGACTAACAGAAAAATGCAGAGGACCAGCACTGCATGCCCCTCTGGCCTTGACGCTGGGGAGGTGTCACGTCCTTTCATGTGTGCCAATCTCCCGTTCAGCTGTAAAGTTAGTGTTTGGGTACTGCAATCACATTGTAGTATATAATCTGCAGAGTGGCTGTCATGCTTTTGTGGTTTTTATTTAGACTGAAGGGTTTATTTACTGGTGGCGACAACCTATTCTTTGAAAGGGTTTTGACTCCACCTGACCCCATCTAACAAGTTTTTCTTAGAAACTCTGAGCTTGCTTTTTTAAAATATATGCAACTCCAGGCTGTGTTTTTACAGGGAACCCTTGGGTCCCGTTTTGTAATCCACACCCTGCTACTTTTCTGCTAAAGGATGCTTTAGTCTGTTACTCCTTGGAGGAGACTCACATTACTTTGTGATTGACATTATGACATTACTTTGTGATTACATCTGTGATTATAGAATCACTTCAGACTAGGGCTGCACGATATATCATTTCAACATCGTCATCACGAGTACACGCGTGCAATAGTCACCTGGCAGGACGTGCAATGTTAAGTAATGCTAATTAAATTAAGCAGCATTTTTGGTGTTTTTGCTAAACTAACAAATGTTCTTATTCTTAAACAATCCACAATAGTCTGTCATATAATTTAGGTTAATTTAAAGGTTTTTGGATACAAGACCGACACGTGGCTTTGCACTGGCAGCTAAGAAACATAACGAACCACATGCACTGTTTAGTACTGATTACTTTATCATTGTCATTATATTTAGGCAAAATCAATTTTTCTAGAATGATAGCAGTCACAATAGCAGCAGTCACTAACTGGCGGACCGCGGTCGGGGTCCGGACCCAGAAGCTGTCCTATATGGACCCAGACCGATAGCCAAAACCTATTTTAACCGGCGCAGCGTTTGTAGTCTTTTCGGTAGTGGTTTAGCACTAGAACCGCCACTTCCCATGCCTATGAACGTCAAATGCCTTTAACCGCGAAGCGTAGTTCGGCCAATTCAGCCCTTTGTCTGCGCTAATGTGCCGTTATTGTTAACGGCAGCAGCAAAGCGACCAAAAAGCCATAATGTTCCTAAGAGAGTGGCTGATCTGTCCTGAAATCATACAGCTGAAAAGTTTTCAAACACAGTATGTATTATATAACATGTTGGATAAATAGACAGTTTATTGGTGATTTCATGTTCGTGGAAGTTTCCACTTTTTAACAACTATATAAAGTAATGTTATCTGTTAGATAAATCAACTCAAGTGAAACAAAAATTGTATGTTTTCAGTATCTGGCATGACACAATTTCAGACTCACACAGGAATTCTTACGGCAAATCTATATTATTCCATTATAAACCTAAAACAAGCTACATCAAAAGTGTATTTACACAGTTAAATACAAAAGCAGACTATTTACAAGGTAACAACTGTTACATACTGTATGTGTGCAGACATCTCAAATTGAATTGTACTGAATTAACTTGATTTGACAGCCAGTTAGTGATTACATGCAATGTTGATACAACTGATAGGCTACTCAAATATACATCACACTAAATAGTTAGATATTATGATCTTCCGAACCTTGGCTTCAAGAAATTTCTCTAACCAAGCCTCTTTAAATTGTAGTTGAATACCCCTGCAACAGAGCTATTGATCTAATTAGATTGTTTTAAATCCCAATATCGCAATATAAATCGCAGAAAGTATACTGTAAATATTGCAATGTGATTTTTTCCCAATATCGTGCAGCCCTACTTCAGACATGATGCACCTGAAAACCTTTAAACTTGGTGTAGGAGAGGATCTGGTCCTAACTGATTGTGCAACTCTTTGAGCCCAGGGGCCCAGCTGCCATTTTGCCAGTGGACGTCCATGCTTTAACATTTGTGGGCTAAGCCAGGGAACCCACTGAGGGACACCTTGTTGAAGATCCTGAGCGCTAACTAAATGTCAGCCATCTTAAAATGGGTCACTTCAGAAAAGGCACTTTTACTCTGAGAGTCAGAGCATGAAATACAAGACCTAAAGATGCACTGGACTCATATACTGACTGTTTTGAAAATTGGCTAGGCTCTTCTTAAATTTAAATTGGAATATTTGTGGGTAAGTCTGTGGAGTATGTTTAATTCCCTCATCCGCTCTAAGATGGAGGCAGCCCTCTACTCAACAGCCAAGCCACGCATCTGTGGGAAGAAGCCTTCTGGTCGTTAAGAGCAAATGCCTTCTTTTCTCTGGTGGCCAGCTGCAAGCCGGTGCATAATCAGGGTGGAGGTGTAATGCTCTCTGGAGCTCCCCTCAGTGGGAGGCCGAGGGATTTGGGCATGAACGTGGTGTGCTGCCTTAATTGGTATGGCCCGCCGCTATATCTGTTCTCAGTCAGGCTTTGCAGACTAGCCTCTATGCCAAAGTATTCAGCTAGAGCACCAAGGCCATTTTCAGAGAGCATAGGAGTACCATCAATTGTGTGCTGATGTTTCCATGCAACAACTACTGGCTTATTAGGGTTCTCCATATGCCCTGGCAATATGGTTGGCGAATAGGAACAAAATTTTCCTGGAGGTAATCCCCCCCCCTCCCCAGGTTAAATATATTAACATATTAGTGCTCATTTCTTTAAACATCTAGGCACTGGCGCAGTGAGTTGTAGTTCTTGATACATGTCTACAGACTGAAAATTTTTTAAGTAGCTCAGTATTAGACATTTTCTGCCTGACAGTGAAGAGTTAGTGTTACTTGGCTGAAATGTAAGGGGGATGTGGCCAAAACTGGCCACCGCATGATATGTAGTAAGACCGTGTTTCTCAAATAGGTCCATGTCCTTTGACACAGTGTGTTGTATGAGAAGATGATTACTCGTCGATTATGCTGGAGGCTGGGTTAGGCTAAGGTTATACTTGCAGGTTTGGGTCAAATAAGCTTGGTTTGCAAACACACAGTGACAGATTTGGAGAGGTGATGTATGATGGCATTTCTGTTTGTTTTACTGATCTGCAATGACTGTATAATAAAGGAGGGAGAGATGCACACAGAGGAAAGCACTGCAGTGGTCAAACCATTGCACGTGGACCCTCTGAGTCCCCTTGTGGCCACATTCACATCTGCACCTAGTGTGTGTGAGGGTGGGATGGCGAAACCCTGGATTAATCTGGATAAACTGGAAGGGTTCCTTCAAACCTCAGTGAAACTCATTCTTTCCCCAACCCTTGTGACTAGCACATACTTAAAGTACTTAGCTAAAAGCAAGGGAAAGAATAAATGCATTTATAATAAATTGTGTTTGCAATAGGAATGCATTTTCAAAATTAGGTGTTTTATAGGCAGTGATTGTTTCAAATCAATAAAAAGGTAGGGAAATGAGGTTGAGTAATGTATGTAGTTTTGAAGATGAATCATCCTGCCATGCAGAGGGAGAACCTCTGAGAGGGGCTTTGTCACACCCCATCATCCGGCCTGTACAGCTGACTGGATTCTAATTCTGAATCCGGTACTCGATGCTGCTACCATTCAGCCTTAATCTGTGCTGCCAAAAGCATCACCTGATGGGTCAGGAGTCACGGGGTATGCAGAACGTGCTGCTGAACCTTCAAACACTAAACAATGTTGTTTTGCTTGCAAGAGAAACCTACAGATCAGCAGGCCTTTTAATCACATGAGGACGGATAACCTGCGACAGGAAATGGGGCATATCAGTAATTCCTCTGTCTGTTCTCCTTGACTAGTCCATGGATCAGCTGCGTTCTCCTAAATTCATGATGGAGATGAACAAACTGCACTGGGCGTAAGCCCTATTCCCCAGACGCCGTATGTGTTCATTGGTATGCGCTGAATTTGGTGGGACTGCTCTCCCAGATCAGGAGGGACCTTTTGCTTTTTGTACGGTCCTGCTGCTGAGGCAGACTGTGTTTCAGCTTTTTGCCAGAGCAGTTCAGGTGGATGAAGCAAGTGTCTCAGAGGTGAAGGTGAACCAGGGCTAATACCCCCCCCCCCCAAGCAGTTCACCCTTGAGGCCGTGGTTCTATCCCATTATCTTTGATTCATGAATCAATACTCCAGTTTAATATTAAAACTTCTAATTTTTAGAGCCCCCCTTCGCCTAGGTATGGTCTGTCCAGTCATCTGGCTCAAGCCCCAGGGGAGAAGCTGCCCCATGCTGCCTTTCTCCTAGTGATTAATTAATTCAATTTAGCCTGAACTGTAATTCCATGCTCCCTCCTATGGTTGTGGGGGAATTGCTGTGGGGCTTTGAGCGAGGTGCTAAACGGCAGACAAAGTGGTGCAGGACCAGCATCCGCAGGTAAGCGAGTCATTTTGGTGCAAAGTCACAATGTTTCAAGTTGAGCATGATGGGTCCCGCTAGGAAATGAAAATACAAGCATCCGCAAATGTGGCAGCAGTCACAACTATTCGGCCTATGCTTTGGAAACACAGAGTTGAACCTAGGAAGAGTAATGGCTTCTATGCTTGTTCATGAGATTTATTTTTTTTGGCCAAGAAGAAATTAAAGGCAATCATATTGGTCATTGTGAGTATAGAGCACATTATGAGTAAACCTGATATTTCGAAAAGAAAGTATCGATGTCATGTTAGTAATACACATATGATAATATTGTAAATAATTTAGTGGCAGTAACTATCTGATTTACACTCCATCATAGTAGGTGGCGGTGCTGCTTCTTAACGCTTGTTTCCAGCAGTGCTTAATTTGTAAACTTCAAGGTGGCAGAGCTCAAAAAGAGCACAGAGACCAACTGCAACTACCATTATATGAGGGGGCGTATGAGACACACACACAGACACACACACAGACACACACAGACACACAACAATAATGCACTACTAATTACTTAAACACACAACAATGCATTATATTCTATCAACCCCTGTTAGTTACAATATACCCTATTTGATGAGTGTAATAGCCCAGAAGTGAAACTTAATCTATTTTATTAGCAAAAAAGTGGATTTTTCTGTGCACATGTGGTGTGGTTTTTTCTTTTTCAAATCAAGTCAGATAAGTTAACATCCCATAAAAATGTCCTGCCATTTTACAGTAAACCATATTGTTTACATTTACAACAAAACAATGTAGTCACTTTATTGTTTAGCGACAACTGATATTAATGATTCCAATGACTAGAAAAATCATTTTGGTTATCTGTGCCCAGTTTTTGGATCAACAATAACCTAAATATTCCAGATCTTAAATATTATTTTACATTTCCATCATTTAAATTGCTGGAATCCAGTGACCTATTGGTGGTGGACCTATTGGTTTGGTTTACCCTGAACTGCAATATGAAGTTTGGCGTATTTTGCATTCATTACAGCACCATTTATAACACTCCAAATTCAGGTAAAAACTGGAAAAAGTAAATAACATTTCAAATGAACCTGATGTTGTTAAAAGAAGTATTAATGGTGTCACGACGGGATTTCATCAAAAGACGGGATGTTAGACACAGAAGTCTGCCAGAAATGCTGATCAACAGTAAGCACAGAAGGGGGCTTTAGCTCTGGATGTCTTTTCACCATCCATTAAGCAGCGTAATTGTGTGTTTATACTATTTTACGTACAAACTCTCCACCTTACTTCACTCATATTTTTAGTGTAATTCATTTGCCAAAGAAGAGACAAAACACACACGCAAATTTAAAGATGAATTTAACTGGTAGCATTATTATAAATATTTTGTTCAAATTTTCTGCTAGATAGGTAATATCGTTATTGTGAATTTTTTTGGCCACGATAATTGTGTAGTGAAAATCTGATACTGTGACAGCCCTACTACATATGCAATATAATGTATGTAAGGCTCAATATTCATTGGTAAATCTTTTAGCCCTTGTGTTACACGCCCTGTTGGCGATGTTTCTAAAATGTGACTTTAATGTTGATCCTTTGGTGCCCTAGCGTGTGCTGTGGTCACGTGCACGAGAGTGTCCTCCCTATCAGTCGTCTCAGTTCACATGGTCAGCCATGGACCTGCCAAAATCATGGGGGACTCCAGCAGCGTGGCTTTGTTAGTTCATAGTTGTGAGTCTCTTTTCTTCAGTAACATCAGGTTAGCCAGGTTTGTAAAACAATCCAACTGGGTTTTTCTTTTTCAGTTACACCTATAAGGCGTAGCTTTGTTTTTCACAGGGGTTTTGAAAGTTGATGCTCTTAAAAAGCTCTTAAAAATCAGAATGACCCCTGGCTCCTTTCTGGTGAAGTACATTTCTAAAGCTTGGTGGTTTAACACAGGGGTTTTTTTGCTGGCCACCGTGAAGTTTGATTTCCAGGGTAAATGGACAGGAAGGGTTCTGGGGATAAAAGCCCTGTATGCCAAGTGGTCCACAAGAGCCTATTACAGCTACAAGGATCCAAGGGAAACTGTTACTGGAGTTGAATATGCCGCCTCCTTGCCTTCCTCCACTATCAGCCTATTAAATGATCAGACATTTTGACAGGGCTGATTACAGGCGGCCCAGGAGAGCTGTCTGAGGTACCGTTCAGCCATCTCAACTCTCAAGGGGTTCACATTTCTGTCTGGCGCTGCCGAGGTATAGCTTTCCCCCATCGTTCCCCTGCTGTCACAGACTGGCTTTACCCTAGACTTCAAGCTATAGAAAAAATGCCATAGCCATGGAAGCTAAGGTAATCGGCACAACTTTGTCTGCAAGGGATCCAAAGGACCTTGCACTGAGCCATAGACCCCGTCAATAAGAGGAGCTTTAGGAACACTAGCAAACGTGTTGGACATGCGTTTTGGGGTATCTACTGTGCTTTACAAGCTGCCAGCCCTGTGACTGGGGATGGCATTCCCTTTGTAATTAGAGATCTTGGTGATCTCCTGTGCTTGGGCCTTTCCTCTAATATAGGAGCCACTTGTAGGAGCACTGCATTTAGTAATGTTGGATAGCTTTGGCAGGAAACATCTGTCCAGTTAGGTCAAAGACTTGAAAGATGATATTTGTGAGTGATATTTGACAGTGGGCTTTTATAATTGGGAAGCCTTAGAGTGATACCACAGTACTGACAGAGTAAATGAATGAGTCACCATATTGCTGTGATCTATAGTCAGCAGCGCCCTGGTACTGAGCCTGTGGCCAGTGGCTTATGCTTGTTTTGTCTCCAGGTCGTCATAATGGGAGCTTAGTGCTAGCTAGATTCAGGGCTTAGGTGACTGGTAAAGATTGCCACCAACAGCTGCTTGGGGCCGGTCGCTTTGGGGTGAGGAGGAGGGGCTGCCTTTGTTATCCCTGTACAGTCGACTCGTCTACATCCATCACGTCTACAGAATTTTGGGGAGGATGGGTCTTTTATCTCTTGGAGGCACCTTGTTAAAAGCACCTTGCAGCTATTCAACCGGTGACTCATTGGGGATCATTTTGATGATAAAACCTGGCCTGAGATTTTTATAGTGGAATGTGGGTAGCCTTTTAATTAAATAGACTAATTGAATTTTATTAATCTATTTCTGTATATGTTATATTAATACCACATGGAGGAGCAATTTAGTTTTTATGGCC
Source organism: Mormyrus lacerda (assembly GCA_015163995.2). Lineage (NCBI taxonomy): Eukaryota > Metazoa > Chordata > Actinopteri > Osteoglossiformes > Mormyridae > Mormyrus > Mormyrus lacerda. The sequence goes on from JAABNX020000030.1 coordinate 13,440,353, forward strand.
GCATTCAACATGATTGCAACGTGGGGAATTTCTGAAGTTATTTTTTTCCTTTGGTTGGTTCTCAGTGTCGATCTGCAGACTACATAATACTGAATAAAGGGAACTGTAAGTAGAGAACTTTTCCTATGAGAAAGCAAATACTTTTTGAGAAGATGCATTCTCTGTTTGTAATAAGTAAATGGAGGAATGTTGAAATGCAAATCTCTAGCGACTGTTTACTGTGAACAGCAAGGCTTTTCCCCCTGGAGGGAGCAGGAGCCTGCAGACTCCCTGCCTGAGAAATTCACAGTGAGGAAGATGGGTCTTAATTCTGAGCGTGCTGAAAAGGTTGACGGCTGAGCTCTGTGCTGCCCTCCCACCTGGGCCGCGACGCGAGAGGTGTCAGCATCTGCGTCTCTGATTTGTCAATGCAAGGTAGTCTATTATATTTAAAAACTAAAAAAAGAGGTGTAGATTACCTCTGAGCAAAGAGGAGTGGCAGCATGTGTCAAGCTGGCCATTGTCTTCAGCAGGAGCTGGAGTTGTGGCAGTGAGGACCATCAGTGTAGTAATCAGAGGCTGCAGTAGAGCGACAGAGAGTGAGGAAGCCCGCCTCTGTAGAGCCATTCATGTGTGAATGTGACTCGTTCAGAACATTTAGATTGCATCTTACTGGCTGCCGTCCTGGTTCCACACTGTGTATTAAAGTGAGCCGTGGAAGCTGACTTGCCCTCCTACTGCCTTCCATTCATGCCAAAAGGGATTGGGATTCAAAGTCTGCAGGCTTGACATGAGACATGGAGAAAAGACAATCTGCTGTGTGATACCACCACATGTGTAAGTGCAGAAGGTGGTGAACAGCACCACTCAGGGGGGTTCATTGTTGTTTCATCCAATTTTTTGCTACGGTCAGCTCAGCTATAGAACTTTAGTGAATGATTAAATAATAACTTGCACAAAAGGATGCCACTTGTGAGGCAGGTCTGCATTTAGCCAAAAGTACTTGAATCCGAATCCAAAGCAGATAAAAATGAGGTAGTCCCACATCACAGCCAAAGGGCTTGAAAACTGGGTCATCTGCAGTTGTTCTGGAGGCAGATGTGTGCCATGTACCTGACTTGAACTCGTTTTGATTTTTACACGTTTGTTGCACCTTGCGTAAATATGCTATCCATTGTTGTACATGAATGGGTCTGTTCCACGATGGTCATAGGTTAGCGACTTGAATGAAGGTGAGAACCCAATTACCTTTGGGGATCACATCCAGGCTTAAGGGTGAGGGTGATTATCTCCTTCTTATGATCTGGATGTCATGTTGCCAGAGATGGATTACAGATCAGCTGCTGTGAACAGCTGGAGCAGAAAGACACTATTTCCTTAATAAGTTGGTTGGACTAGATGGGTTTGTAAACATACCTCCCAATTATACTCTCAAGAGTTGAAAGGTGTAGACTGAATGCAGGATGATTACTAGTGTAGATGATATTTTAATGACAGTAGTCGCTGAGGAATGTATATTAAATACCTACAAAACCACAGAGAGTATACTGTTCAGTATAAAAGCTATTGATGGTTTAATCTGCGCTTGTGAAGATAACAGTCATGCTTGCTTCTTGTGTGACATCGTAATCTTCCTTGTCTGCTTTCTTTCTTTAATCTGTGTTGTGTGAGGGTCATATTTTTTTTCTTTCATATAATCAATCATATATCTTTTTTTTTGGTAGTTTTTTGTTGTGCTCCCATCCCTGGGCCTGTGAGAGAGATGAAGCTGCTGGCCCCCTCTTGAGACTGTAGGCTGTTTGCCTCGGGCAGCTGATCAGCCCTGATGGCTCTGAACTAGTTCCATCCCTTTGAAATCCCCCTAAGCCTCTGCTCAGCAACGGTTGTTTTCCCTTCATCTGAAGCTGCTGGGTGCTGTGCCAGGGACAACCTTGAGATGTTTCACTGGGAGCACTGCCTGCACTGAGGTGACCAACACGAATCCCCCTCCCTGGATCTGTTGAGAGAGAATGTCAGCGTTGTTCTCAAAATTCTTCAAAGCAGAGTGCCATTGAGCAGCAGGTTTGGACATGGTGGGTCAGAATGGATCTGGGGCTGTCTGCTCTGGCCACATTAAAGCCCAGTTTGAGGAAGGATGTGTCTCTGCTCCTCTTCCTCTAAAGCATTTAAAACATTGACTTCTCCCTCCACGCCCTCTTACGGGTATACTGAGTCAGACCGGGTCCAGGATGGGCATTGAACACGGGCGCCTGATGGGATGGGAGTGAACATGAGAGGTGGGGTGAAGGGGAGAGACAGCTGTTTTGAGGAGAAACAGGTTTCTGAATCTGGCATCAGGTCACGAATTGCAAATGGGCTACAGCTGCGGACAGAGTTGGGTATTAGGTTTGGGCGTGTTCACTCTGCCGAGAGTGAGTAGCCTTGTCATCCAGCTTCGGCCTGTTCCAGCATAATGCCACGACGTGCTTGTAGAATTACAAAAGGTACTCAATGGAATTGAGCTCAGTATGAATAACGGTAAGGTAAGATGCTGTCCGTCGATTAAAATGAATACTTGTAAGGAAATGAGCTGAATTTACACTGTGAAGACTTTGTTTATGTAGCAGGTCCTCTGCTCCTCAGAGACTCTTGCTGCAGCAGGATGCCGTCCCACTTCAGAAAAGTCCACCCTGACATTTCACTGTTCTAAGTCATATGATATAAAGTGCATGGAGATACAGAATTCAGTAAATACATTGGTGCTTTCATGAACTGAGGGAACAGAGATGATAGGATGACCTTGGCTTTTGGGATGTTGCTCTTGGCACTGCAAGTGTGAACAGTGTGACACAGTGGGAGACTGACAGGAGGGACTTTTGCCAGGCAGCTGTCCCATGTCTCTCAGTGGTTTGGTCCACCTTAGAGTCAGATTTCCCAGAGGCTGCAGATGTTTGGTGCCATCATATCTTACCTGTCTCTAATCACCAGTCACGCCCTCACAACACAGTAGATTTGGCACTTCTTATGAATATTGGGGAGGGGTAGTGCGTTTAATATTCAAGCCTCAATCTCGTCCAAATGAATAGCAGAATGGTCGCTATTTTATTCCCTTAATTACTTTGCTTGTATTCGCCGGCACATTAAATGAAATATCTGCAGAGAAGATTCCATTTGATGAACAAATTGTTTCAGTTTAATTTGTGCAGTCCCAGGTGGAGCTCTGTGCCTCTGTCTTCTGAACTCCAGACTGTGTTTAGCCTTTCCTCCAGTGAACCGCAGATAACAGTCCTCCTTTATCACACAGGAGGCTCCGTGCATTATCCTTGTGTTGTTTTATCCTCCCTTAAATTGCTGTTAGAATCTTATAATCCAAACAGAGAACTATTTCAGAATGATGCCATGCTGAAAAAATTTGTGCCACTGATTTGACAGAAAGACTGCTGGTCCCTGAAAATGGCCAGCTGTTGTATCCAGTTGATTGACCATTGAAATGGAACCACTAATAAATAAAAGTATATAAAATTAAAAGCCATCTATTGCCCTGCTGTCTATCTGCTTGGATAAGAGGAGGCATCTTCTTGATGATGCAGTTGGTCCTGGTCCATTGGCTGTTCTGTATTTGATTTGGAGTCAAAAGAATTGCTGGCCACAGATTGTAATACGCCTAATCACAGTTTAGGAGGTGGGATTCCTCCATCTGGACAAAAATCCTATTTTGGTCTTTTAAAAGCTGCTGATGTGCTTTTTTTTCTCCCCAAGAGCCCAGTAAATGAAAAGATATTACACACTGCTTCATCACTTGTATTGTGGTTAACAGTACTTGTCTGATATCTAACAGCAAGAGCCTCCATCACGTGACAGTGCTTGACATAAATTCTATCTACCTGTTCATCGTTTTTTTATACGATTGCTTAAACATCTGCAAACATAACGTCACAGTTTACTCTATGTAAACAATATGACCACGTAGCTGTATTTAACATTGAAGTTCTTGGCCAGTGTTTTTATCAAAGATGCTCACAAGTCATTTTTTTTCAAGTCCAACTCATGTCTCAAGTCTGGTACTTGCAGCATGCTACAACAAATAACATCATAAAAATATAAAACTTAATACCCAATTAAAATCATTTCCCAAACATAATAACATACAAAATATTAACATTGTGTCATGTTTCATGAAGGCTGTGTACAGTAGTCCACCATATCTGTGGGTGATGCATTCCAAGACCTATGAAAAAGCTTTTCAGTGAAATATACCGTATCACGTACCTGTACATGGCCTGTAATCAGAAAAATGTATTTGTTTAAAAATAACTTAACCTATTGTGGCATTTCGAATCTTATGAACTGTTTCTGGAATTCTTAAACTTTTTTTGGACCATAAACCGCAGAAAAATGAAACCCTGGATGCAGGGGTTACATAGCATAGCTGACAGGGGTTACATGGCATAGCTGACAGGGGTTACATGGCATAGCCCCCACCTCTCAAAATATGCTGACACCAATGTTTGTACCTTCATAAGGGTCCAGTGATGTGATCAAAATCCATTATTGTTCTTTATCCACAAAACAAGCCAAATTGGGCAAATATTGCAAAAACGTCTAATGTTTTTAATTTATCTATTTTCTAAATGATTTTAACTGACAGTGATCAAATAATGGAGGAAAAGCACATCATTGTTTGAGCACCCTCTAGAAATGCAGTACTTAAAAAATACTGACTACTGCGTTTGCTAGCCAACCAGTAATTTTTGGTATATAAATGACCAAAAAATAATAATTTTAAGCTATTGCTATTGAGTTTCAAGTCTTTTGAGAATGAGTTTCAGGTCAAGTCTCAAGTCATTGTGTCCCTGACTTAAGTGCGACTCGAGTCCAAGTTACAAACTAGAGTCCCTTCTCTGTGGTTTTCATGAGTTTTGAAGCCACATGACTCATTAAAAGTAGGAAATGACTCATTAAGGTCATTGCAGTTTAGCTGCCAACACTGATCTCAGAGTCAGAGCTCCTGAGTGTGGATCAGAGGTTAACTTTCACTGGCACTTCTGGACAATGGACTGCCTATTTAAGGCAACTCAGCTACCTAAAATTAAGCAGAAAGCACCATCTTATTCTCAGTGTAACAAATGCCACAGTTAATCAGCATGTTTACCAGGGTCTGGCCTGCTGGCTCTTATAAAGGCCTTCAGTTGATCATTCGGCTCACAGCTCACTTGACATATTCTACAGATATTTTAATAAAAGCTCAATGCTATGACTTCCCCCATGATTTACATTTTAGAAATTTACAAATATATCCATCTTCGTTCTGTTCACTAAAATCAATTAACAAACTGTTTCTGTTACCATTGGAGTGAAATGTCTCAAACTGTAAGGTGCAGTTAAAATCAGCTGTGTATCCAGTGTATTAAATATGATGCTTTTTTTGCGCTGTATGCTGAAAGGTTTCATTCATCTGCGTCATTGTAAAGACATCAGATTTGTAATATTTATATAAAGTGCTTTGTGATTTGTTTAGTTTTTTCTTCACACCTTCCAACTTGGGCCTTTTGGTGACTTCTTGGTACTGTAGCATGTTTGAATTTATTGTATGAATGGTTTGCCAAGCATAATAACATAGCCAGCCTGCCTCCTGGCAGTCCTCAGAAATGGGCCTCATTTACAGGCTGTCAACGTCTAACAGGCAGAGGCGGACATTTCAGGTCCAGAAAGTAAAAATCCAAACCGGGATTTTGTTTCAACCAACCAATTGAACATAAAGAGTCACAGTCACAGAGTACGCAACTAGTTGGTTGAAACAAAATCCTGGTTTGGATTTTTACTTTCTGGACCTGAAATGTCCACCTCTGCTAACAGGCACAAGCAACGTTGGTCTGTTTCTGCGACAAGTCTTCCAAATGAACTTGAGACCAGTGTCTGACCCACATTGGCACTGAAAGATTTGCAATATGGTGATGTGTAACTTTCATGGGGCACATTTACGATCCACTGCTGCCCATGGCTGCAGACAAGGACGCGATGTGCAACACGGGGGCCATTAGCCAGGTGGTGTCCGAATGGCTGGATGGCAGGAAAGAAGGTGGGTCATAACAAAATCTCCAGGCTAGCCATCACGGACAAGTCCAAGTACACTTGAAAAGAAGCATAGATGTTAAGAGGGCAGTCTGAGTTACCAGCCTTTTATGAAAAAAGAAATCCATAAAAGTCTCTGTGAACACATCCTTTCAGGTGCCACTGATTCACTGATTCACATCCCAATGGGATACATTGTTTTATCACTCCACAGACACCTCCATACCACTTAACATGAGCAAGAAGAAATGCTTTGTTGGAAACCTTTCTCAAGACCTAGACTGCTGGTAGAATAATGATGAGGTGCCATCATTTTGTGTGCTTCTGTCTTCTACAAACACAACTTTAGTACCCAGTCCAAACTGAATGCAGTGAATGACAATGATGTCTGTCTTATGTGACTGAGAAAATTTAAAAGTCATACTGCACTGATGTTCTTGATTTTTAACAGGTGTCCAATCCATTTTATTTCAGCGTATGTTTTTTTTGTGTAACATTTCTCTTTTGAGACATAATCTTCCACGCAGGGTTGTATAAAGGAGTCTGAAACACAACCGAGAAAGTCAATGGAAAATTTTGAAGCATAATGAAATTTAACCTCGGTTGAGCTGCATTAGCTGTATGGAACACCTAGTCTGTATCACGGTGTATCATTTTACATAACATGTGGTCTTCTTGCTGCTGTTCAGCGTTAAATTTGACCTCATGATAAATTACCAGTTACCTCCCTGCTTTGTGTGGTAAGTGAGGGGTGCTTATAAGCAGTGTACTTTTTGGAAGGTCAAATCCACAGCCAAGTGGTTGATTCTGAAATAAACAAAATGAAAATTTCCTTTTCCTTTCAAATGAACGTTTTTGATTGGCTATGTCTTTTGCGTTCTCTGTGAATATGTTGGGGCCGACGATTAATTTCCCTTATCGCTGCTGTTTTCTTTAGTGCCATTGATCAGGCTTGCATTTTCTGCCTCATTTAGATCAATGTGCCAAGTTATTTGCTGCAAAAGGCAAGTGATAAGTGATGAGTAATTTTAATTAAGCAAACGGGTTTGCCACAGGTCTCAGGGGAGCATATGAGGGTCCTCTAGGGGAAACAAAGGCGAGGGTGAGACGTGTCATGAGGTTGCAACCTGTGTGACCTTGAAATCCAGACAGTAGAGTATGGCTGCTGAAATGAACCTGGTTCTGCTTTCTCAGGAGCAAGGCAAAATTGGTGTCACCTTCAACATTGGGATCATCGACATCAGTGTGAAGGAAACTGGCGTCCCGGTGAACGATGGAAAGTACCATGTGGTGCGCTTCACCAGGAATGGGGGCAATGCCACTTTGCAGGTGGACAACTGGGCCATCAATGACCACTTCCCGACAGGTGAGCCATGACACGCTAGCCATTTCAGCAATATGTTGTCAGTCTGGCCTGCTGCACAATATATGTTGCCAATCTACCATCAGAATCGAAACAAATGCCCATATGAAATGTTTAATCTCACCACTCTGTTTCAATCAAGAAATGACTATAGGCAGCAATTAGCAGAAGCTTTCTTTCTAATTTTCGGATCGCTCATACAGGCTGATGAGGTATGGCTGTTGTGGCTGTTTCCGGCTGAGCCATGACTCTCCTCATCAACGTGCTGGGTCCTTAAGCCTAGTTCATACTTTACGCCATCATGGACTTTTGTATGTATTTATCTGTGCATGAGACAATTGCAGTTGGTGCATGATGATATTCCACCGGACCAGCAGAAGGCAGATGTTGACTTACTGGGCAGAATGAAGCTTTGGTCTTTTTGCTCTTCCAATGATGTTATACATATATATCAAGGTGTCCATAATACAAAAACTCTTCTTCTACTCTGCTCTGTGAAAGTCAGTACAGCCACCTACTGGAAACACCTCATCATCCACTGTCTATTTCCTTGTGCATGTAAAATCAACACTGACACACGAAAAGCCTGCTAGACCCAAAATCTGGGCTGCATGCAAACAATCTGTGTAGACACCCATCAGGATGAAATTTACATCATTAAATATGAATTGGAATTCAGGGGTCTGATCTCCTCACTTAATGTGCTCATTTATACTGTGAGGAGTCTATTTTTGTTCAATAACCACCCCTTATTTCATGTTCTCTGACATTAAGGGAGGTACAAAATGTAGATGAAGACACTGAAAATGGGCCCCTGTGATCAGCGCCTCATGTGAAACTTCCCTAACTGTTCCTGAAAGCCTTGAATGTGACCCTGTTTCTAACATAACATTGTGCGGAGAGTAAATTCTCTGTTTACTTGGTCTCTGTGGTTATAGAAGTGCGACTCTAGACACAGTAACCTGACTTTAAACCGGAGCTTGTGGTTAATCACATATGTCAGGGCTGTTTCATGTGCAAGCAGCCTGATAGGCAGCACATCAGTCACCAGCTGTACTGCACCCTCATATGTCACTGAAAAGTTAGGGAAGGTCTCAGAGTGCAAGCCTGTGGGCAATGAAGAAATACCTGAAACCTCCAGATGGCATGGAGTGTAGCGTAAACACCGTGTCGTTCAGCCGTGCATATATGTGTTTGGTGATTACGAGTTTATTTCTAAAAAGAAGGTGCATGTCTTTCAGGATCAATCAGTGTCATACAGCTTGTGAGGTTTCACAGTGATTAGTGCCACTTTGACGCTTCTGAAAGTATTTGAATCAGGAAGTGTGAGAGTCAGGAACTGCTGCAGCCTAAGAACAGCCATAAACAAGCATGGTTACAATACTCCTTCCTAAAGTGTCTCTCCAGAACTCTTCAGATGACACTACCTTGACCCTCTGTTAGAGGCATAGGGAAAGCTTTCCGAGGTCTTTTAGCTGCTATCAGGTACATAACCGGTTATTTATAATCAGTGGAATGAGACATCCAGCAGAGTATATGACTTGATGGAAGCCTTGTTTGATCTCTCAAAGCATCATGTGAACTGATCTACTGACCTTGGAGAGGAGAGTGGCAAACGAGGCGCAGCGATGTCCCTCAACACACCATGTCTATAGCATCGTTTTAGCAGCCTCAAACATCTGCATCCCATTTCTGTTTCGTTAGCATGTCTATATCAGCGTTCCCCTGCCAGCCTGCCCTACTGGGAAACATTTGACTCTCAACTCTTTAGGTGTCTGTGGATTAGCAAGGGTGGCTCAGCGGAGCACTGCGGCTTTCAGCATGCACGCCTTGTATGCTGACCCAGCCCATTTCCCTTGCAATAATGCAGCATCAACTGTTTTAATATACAGCCTGTCATACAAGAATAGCAATGAATTTGTATTCTATTCCTGTGATCCTTGCAGGTGGATTTTTTGGAAATTAGTAGATACGGGAGCTTGTGAAATATATACATTTAAATTGTGAAAGCTGTATTCACACAGGATGGTGAATTTCTTTTATACATACATCAAGAAGATTGTCCTCACCATTTGATGCTGGGGGGGGGGGGGGGGGGGGGGGGGGGGGGGGGGGGGGGGGGGGGGGGGGGGGGGGGGGGG
>JAABNX020000030.1:13449986-13461264 GCA_015163995.2 Mormyrus lacerda
CCCCCCCCCCCCCCCCCCCCAATGCAGTTGAGTTCACTAAAGATGCATTCTGACTCCATTGGGTTATCATCCTTGTGCCACAGCCAGGATGAAGAAAAATCAGCTCTCCCCCTGCAGGAGTACGGTGCCGATCCTGGCATTCTGTTTAACCGTTTGACATGAGGCATAACAGCTGGAGGGGAAATGGGGGCCATCCTTGCCAAGATACCTGTTAAATGTGTGGCATAATTGAGTGTCATTGAAAAATGGCAGTCAGCATAATTGCCAGTTTCCAATTAACAGTAGCTCAGGCTTTCAAATGAAGTGCAAATGAATCCCGGAGTCAGGCAGTGTGCAATCAGCCAAGTTCACTCCAAAATCACATGGGAACTCAGAGCGTACAGATGTTACCCCTCTTTGTGAAGGCAGTACAGGAAGAAGATTCTGAAAATGCCTCTGAAATGGGGGTGCGGGCAAAAACACCAATGTAGACACAAAGGCGGAAAACTGACCGGAGCCCACTGTCGCTTTATATTGTTTGACTTGGACTTTGTAAAAGATCTCAAACCCTAGCAATACTGGCAGAGATGTGGCCATCCGCATGCCATGTTTGATGGATATAAGTGATGTTCCTTGTTTGTTGCACACGTCAGACTATGAGTCTCATCTTGATTTTGTGAAGTCCATAATCTTCAGCCCCATCAGTGCAGCTGAGGGCTTTGATCAGTCGGAGCCCTAAAAGACGCTTACGGTCATTTGAAGGAGAGACACGTGTGCATCATGCTGAGCGTTTGCTCTCGTTGGATTTATTCGTCTCTTTGCCCCAGACTATGTACCTCACCCTGCCTTTGTTTTTCCCCACCTTGTATTTTATGAGGAAGCGTGAGGAATTTTGAAGTCTCTTTGCACAATCCTGGGAATACCCTGTTTGCATGGAAATTTGGAACCATCCTGTAGACACAACGTCCCTTGAACGCCACGCATAAATTAGAGACTACCTATAGATTGGCACCTCATGGAGATGAAAGGAAATCACATACTATGTGGAATCACATACTCGAGATTTCTCAGCTATTTCCCTGGTATTTAAATAATTTGATAATGCGCAAACATCTCCCCGCTTGGCATGGCACAGAGATGCTGTCTACCCGCTCGAGTTTGTGGCAGCCGGCACTTACAAGCACTGCGATGTGCCTGCCGTTATTCCCAGAGGAGTGTCACTAAGGTAACCAGCCTGCTGTGAGTGATGGGGCCCAATATCATGAGCTTCAGAGATGCTGAAGTCTCCCCGGATCTGTTGCCGGGTTCCTTTATCATTCTACGGTCTGGGGTGCAACATAGCTGTGTATAGTTTGATTTGATTGGTCTCTCCCAAATAAGGCCTCCTCATCCTGTACAAAGCTGAGAATATATACTTTTAGACTCATGAATAGCAGAGTGTTTTTTATGATCGGGTCGCTGCAAGGGCTCTGGGCAGCCCTGCCTGTCAGATGGTATGATTTGCATGCCAAGCAGATGTCTCTGTTTAGACAGGGACTGCTGATCCAGGCGGATGTGTCCATCTAAATGAGGGATAGTCAGTAAATTGGGAGTGTATATATGGAAAAGGGTAATAAAACAGCGGTGTCTGTTTATATGGGAAGTAGTAATCAAACTGCATCACTCTCAGATGATTAGCAGTAATCGAAGGAATGACGTTCATCTCAGAAATAAACAGCTCAGCGCCAACCGTCACTATTTGGGAAGTGCAAATTATATCAAGCGTGTGGAGCAAAAGCTATAAGGCCGGTGGACTCCCACCATTTCATAGAAATCTGTCACCAAAAGTGCAGCCGTGAATATGCAGACATATGTAAACTGCATGAAAAGCAGGCAGCTTTGTTTGTAGACCTGCTATGTGTCTGCACTTCAGAATTTGCCTCCACACAACCACACTCCACGATCCATCCCTCAGCAGCAAAACATCTGTCGTACGTATTGATTGCATCTCCCTGTATAAGCAACAGCTTGCATGAAGATATTGTAATACCAGGTGTGATGAAGACGGCATCCACGTGTCGGACTGCTTCTTCGCATGGGGAAACATAGGTGATTGTAGCCTGTAGTCATAGCTTGCTCTTTTCTGCCAACTCTCTAGCAGACTGTCGGTGGTTGGAAAATGGCGTAACCCAACAGGGCTTAAACCTCCTGCACACGAAATCCCCCAGGCATCTGCTCATCTGCCCCTAGGTGCACTCTCCTAGCAGGGTCGGCACTCCCAGCACAATCACATCAACATACGTCCCTTTAGAAACCAAGCTAAATCTGCACCTTTCATCTGACATTGCTGTATTTTCCAGACAGCAAAAACATATAGGTTTAGGACTAGTCCACCATAACTACCACAGACGCATCTTGTTAGCAAAAGTATTTAACATTTCATACTTTGGAGATACATTGTATGGGTAATCTGGATCTAGTCAAATTTTTAGACGATTCACACAAAAACTGAAGCAGAGCCTCACAGTGGTAGTAAAGAAGGAGAAGCCTCAAACACATCCCATTAGCATGTCAACTCGAAAAGTATTTGTCGTGTCTTTCTCAACAGGAACTTTGTATAGGAGAAGGTCTGGAACTGATTTCATTTTGAGACAAAATGTGCAAGAATTGTTGCAGTGTGACTTGGTGGTGGCACAGGAAAGAACAGACACAGACCTGGTGAACGTGATTACACTGAAATAAGCCACACAAAGCTGAACTTTTAATACTGTTTTTTTTATGGAGAGAGAGAGTGTGTAGGGGGCTATAGATTGTAGAGGCTGGGGAGGGGTGTGGGAGGAGTAGGGATTAGAATGAGGGGGTGACAGTTCCATTTGGGGAATATGTTGTTGTCTTCAAACAGTATCTAGTTCTGTCTGCGAAACAGCAATGTGGAAGTATAAATATGACTGCCTAGATAGTTTATTATGTAAATTGCTCGGCACGTTAAGAATTCCTGTAAATATGCTGTGGTAATGTTCAGATGTCAGTGGTCTTGTGGTTCTAAGCTGAACTAAAACGTGGTTAAGCATCTGTTAAACTTTGACATAAAATTTGTTGATATTAACTTTTTCAAACTGTTTTTAAAGGTAACAGTGATATTGAGCGTCTTCAGATGGCTAATAAGAAAATCCCATTCAAATATACCCGGCCGGTTGAAGAATGGCTACAGGACAAAGGTAACCTTCCATTTCAGAGCTGTTTTATTCTTTGTGTTGCTTTTGACTAAGGTGTATGAGTCAGTACGCAAAAAAATGTTCCTTTACGTATAAATGAATGTGTTCATTTCTGCTCTGACTGGTATTGTGACTGTCATTTCTTTTCACACTCGGAACCATGGCATGACACATTGATCCTTAAACTCGGTCGAAGAGACTTTAAAGATATACCATTCTACCTACTGTATCCTTTCACACCATTCTACCTACTGTATCCTTTCACACCATTCTACCAACTGTATCCTTTCACACCATTCTACCTACTGTATCCTTTCACACCATTCTACCTACTGTATCCTTTCACACCATTCTACCTACTGTATCCTTTCACACCATTCTACCTATCCTTTCACACCAACACATGCCACATTTTTGTCTTTGGGATTAATGCATACTCTCTGGGAGTCCAGGAATCTGTGGATTACGGAGGCTGGCTGTGGCAGTCCTGCTTAGGACTGGGCGTCGTTCAAAATTTTTCGATGCCAGTACCAGAATGATTTTGTTACCGGTTCCTAAACAAACATTTTTTCGATACCAATATGTTTTTAAATCAGCAATCTACTAATGTTTTATTTGAACAAGTCGTTTTGTTAGTTATTTTTTAGTTACTGGGGGCCTCGATTGTGCTCATAATGGAATACAGCCTTTTATTTATATTTCGCCAGGGCTCTCAAGTTTCATCAAAAGCTTGGAGTGAGATTACATCTGTTAGGGGCACAGCAGGTGTCTCACGGTCAATACATGACACTTCACAGCCCTACCTACTGCATTCATCGGATCTTGCTCTTCCACTCCCACTCCCACCTTGCCTGCACTCTGTATGTGTGCGCATCCATGTAATAATGTGCTTGCAGCGGGATCACATGTAAAAAATGCTATTTTCTGATTGGCTAGTAGGTGGCTTTTAACTGTATAGCTGTGATCAGGACAGCTATGAACTCGGCAGAAAACTCCACTCTGTATCCCTGCACCTCGTCCATTAATTCTATGTAGCGGGACCCCTTGGTGGGTGTTATTTCTTACTTCTGTGAGCGTGTGAACTGGCTGAAATGCGTGTGTCTCATGGTCAATTTGTGCTACATGAGAGTCCTGATTTTGCTTATACAACCCGTGACATGTTTATGATTCATAAATAAATCTGGCCAGCAGATAATATTTCATTTTCCACAGAATAAAAATACAATGTAACGTTTTCCTGCTAATAAGCACTGGCACGGTTTCACCACCGGCACTGGCTGGAGGCACAGGAAACAGGTATTCAATCTGATTGAGGTACGAAAATAATACCATCTACTCTGTCGTTTTATTTTTTTGTACTTCCGCATAACTTCCATGTTGGCACTGGTGCTTATGGTCAAGCAATCAGCAAACTGATCACTGTAAGCCCCCCCACAGCAGTGTCTCCGAGGAGCTGCACTCAGAGTTCTGATAATCTTTCTCACACACATGTATTCACATACACACCAATTTATACTCTTTCCAGGTGTTTCCCATGACATATGACGACGTGTTCAGCTACTATATGGGGGGCATATTTGGGCATAAACTAGAGGCATATTTGCAAGTCGCATTGGTGCGCCTAGTTATAAAGTTTAGTCGCACTGTCTCCAAAAATGGTTGTCAAATGTGACTAAATGGTCACAACCTGGAACCCGGTGGAGCCACACTTTCGATTTTTTAGGCATTGTTTCTACACTGTGCAGCAAGTAAAAATGACAGGAATGGGTATCGAAATTTGGCGCCAAAAAAAAAAAATTTGATTCCCGATAGGGTTGCAGCATTTTGGTTGGTATCAAAAGTACTGAAGTTCACTACCCAGGCCTAGCCTGCAAGAGGGGCTACAGTACCTTAAATTAAAAGAGACCATTAATAAGTGCTCAGTGACAAACTATCAATTTAACGATCCATATAACACTGAATGTATGCCAAGTGCCCTTAGTGATGCTAAATGCATGTGCCACTTTCAAGTCATGCCAGTAGGAGTTCTCCCAGGGTAAGTTATCCCGACTCATAAAAAGCAGTTTATGAAAGCTTGTGAGATGCATTATATAAGCAAAGCCGTGTTGGACTGTGTATCGTGGTCTGTGCTATAACCAAAAGACCGTGTTTCCTTTCAGACCCGTAGGTACTGTTATCTTTTCTCTCTTTTGATCTGTGCTGCTTCAGAACACACCATAAAGTGATATTCCATTTACTTGCCATCTTTAATGGGGGAGAGACCACACCACTGTCTGAGTCTCTGTCCAAAACTGCCACTTGCCTCTACTTTTCCCTGCAGGCCGCCAGTTAACAATCTTCAACACCCAGGCCACCATCACTGTAGGAGGAAGTGACCGCGGGAGGCCGTTTCAAGGTCAACTCTCTGGTCTCTACTACAATGGGTTGAAGGTGCTGACCATGGCAGCAGAAGGCAACCCCAACATCCGGACCAATGGCAGCGTGCGCCTAGTGGGCGAGGTGCCCTCGGTCCCAGGCTCGGGCACAACCACCTCTATTCCACATGAGATGTCCACTACCTTCATCGAGACCACCACCACCATGTCCACCACCACCACACGCAAGCACAGGTCCTCCCCGACCATCCAGGTACGCAAAGAACAAAGTTCACCAAAGATCCCTTATGTGGCTAGCTGCGGGGGTCAGGTCCAGGCAAAGCCACAGAGCTGCGTTTAAAGTGCTCGGGTAGCACATATTTGCATTCCCATTTGTTTAAGGTCAGACTCTTGCCTTCGGCTCAAAGGGCGCGTCGATCCCATTTAAGATTTAGCTCAGCCAACTCGCTCGATTCTTGTGCGTTGTTGAACTCTCCATGTGACACATGCTGGATGTCATGTTATTGACTGTTTTGTGCACATTAACTGTTTTTTATGCCGCAGTAGTAACAGTACTGAAGGTGTGTCTCTAGTTTAATGGTCCTAGGGACTTGCCTGACACCCTTGCCTGAAGGAAACTTGTGTCTTCACACCTATGCAGAACTCGATGATGGTCAGGAACCTGAGGGCAGGATATTACAGAAGCGGTCGGCTCAATTGTCTCGAAATAACAAGCCCATCCGTAACCTGAGATTTACCTTAACGGTCACTTAGTCCACTGGGTTTAGTCATTTGTCTCAGAATTGAAAGGGAGAGGAAGTTGGATGGTGACTCTCAGGGGTTTTCCTAGGCGGCCAGGATAAGGAGAATGGCTCCTGGTGAGAAGACATCATTAAACTGAAAGGCAGGGCAGCAGCCACGTGGGGTGGGGGCTGAGCATGTGTTGTTACATGTCTGTACATTGTTTGCATGGTTTGTTTATTCTGTGGTTGGATCTCTAGCCTGTAGCTCTTCAATTAAGAAAGGTGGTTTTGGACTTATCACTTGTCTCTCATGTGGCACAGGTCATCCCAAGGGGGGGGGTGCAGACTGCCTGTCACAGGGATGTATTATTTTGGCACAAATTGGAAACCTTCCCTTCAATGATGAAAGATGAGGACTATAATATTAAAACAAATGTTGGCGAATCGAGCGTGTCATTGATATGGGGGTAATGTGGTTACGGCATGAGAAACGTCCTCTGGTACATGCCGTTTTCTATGTCCTGTGCAGATTGTCTGCTGTACAATATAATTTCTATCTTGGGATCTTCAATTACATCAGAGGTGCCGTTGCTAATTTGTTATTTTTCTCTGAAGCATTCAGACTAAGTAATTTATCTATTGTTCTGACACAGAAAAGCAGTAGGATAATGTACGTGTGTAAATAAAAGTAAAATGAACTTTGATTGTACGAGATATCAGTTTGCTCCTTGATGGTCGATGCTCCTTTGATTGTAACAAAATGCCCCCATTTACATATTAATCTCAGCATCAACATTGGTTCATAAGAGAAACCACACCATAGTAAAGCTGAGTTTGATTTGCATCCTTAGCAGTCACTCAGGCTTACTCGACGGTAGTTGATTTTCAAGTTGCTCAGCTTCCTTACAGTACATAGCTTTTGTAAACATAGTGAACGAGATGGTTATCTCACCATGGTAAATGCGTGTCATCCTTTGGGGTTTGTAACAACCATCATATCAATACACGGTATACATCCTCTATCAGCCACACTTTATGACCAATGTTTGTTATGAGTTATAGGGTCACAATGATACTAATAGTAAATGTGTCTTACATCTATAACAGCAGCATCATAAACATACTACATATATACATGCACACACACACATATATATATATATCCACCCATCATCCATCTATTTTCTGAAACCACTTACCCTATTTTTGTTGTTTAACCTGTTTTTTATTTTTCAGGTATTGACAAAGATCTGTGAATGCAATCAAAAAATGCCAAAAGTCTCATATTTTGTTTGGTTACTTAGGGATAAGGCTAGGGCTGGGTAGTGGTTAAGGTCATCGTGTTGTATTTAAAGTTTTCCCCATAGAAATGTTGAGAGTCGCCACAAAGATATAATTACAAACTTGTGTGTGTGTATGTGTGTGCGTGTGTCTGGGTGTGTATGTAAATCTGCAGCATCTTTTAGAACAGAAAACACATGCTGCCACCAAGGAAAAAGTATCCTTGTGGCAAAATGCTTGTGAATGTGTACTCTATTGTCTTCCTTAGCATCCTTTATGTCATGGATTACAGAATATTTGATATATGGCAGTAGGCGATTATTTGATTATTCACGACATCCTCCCTTCTGATGCATGACAGTCGATGTGATGTGTCTTTATGAGACCTGTCAGGAGGCAATCATCTTTGAGCCTCCTGACCTCATCTTCCCCAAAAATAATTCATGAAGGGGGGTAATGTCTGGCATCATCTAAGGCTTGGGCTTTGACCCCAATCGTCTGACACATTCTTTTTAGCAGACAACCTCTGAGAGTTAGGCTGGCTTACATTCTGGAGGCAAAATGAAGGCTCATAACTCCTCAGGTGCCAACAAGGTGCCAAGTAATCATCACCACTGGATCACAACTGAAGTCGTGTAAACGATGCTGCGATGTGCTATGCAGCATCTCTGAATAGACCATTGATGCATCTCTATACAGCCCTACAGCCCCATTCATTTCTATTTTCGGCATTGGCCAGAATTCCACGTCTATCAGAATCACCACGTGTGACAACAAACGATACAGTATCATCTGTGGTTTCCCTTTGAATATTGTACTTGTTTGTTCTTTTCCCTACAGATTGGATGGCACCTTTCGAGCAAACCGTTTTGAGTATGACTGATACATCTACTTAGTCCATGTCATACTGCTATGACGTCCATGAAAGCCGTCTTACTCTTTACTCCATCTTTACTTACCGCCCCACAATAGTCAGCACAGTGTTTACTGTTCTCTCTGTAATCCCTCACATTGGAATGTAATATCTGAGGGGCTCTGACTTTTCTCTCTGAAATATTTTGCATTGCCCAACAATTTTTAGCTTTATCTTGTTATGACAGTTTGTTTTTTTATTTCTTCAAAGTACATTCCAGCTGCCAATGAAGGAACTGTAAGCCTCACCTATTGGTTGCTTCTTTTGTGTACATTTCATGTAACTTCTGCCAACCGTTTAATTGCCAGAATGATTTTCATTTCTGCAGCAAAATTTTTATAGGTGTGTGATATAACTTGTTTAAACATGTTAGTTGGTGGTGCTTTGTGTTAGTTGGTTGTGTTTTAGTAGTTAGATAAACTGGGTCTTAATGGTCTCTTGGGAAAGAGAATGTGCAGTCAGCAGGGTTTTGTGGTAGCTGCTTCAGGCTAATGCATACACATTCATTTTTTGTTATCTCAGGATGTCAGAAAAAGCCTGAGCCTCACAGTATTTTATGAACTTTTATTTGTGAACAGTAGGACGTTTTGATTTTGACAAGACATTTCTGTCTCCGCATCCACATTTAGGGCTGAATCTGCAAAAGTTGAGCCAACACAAGTAGCAGGAGCTGACAGGGAGACGTCATAGGTGATGGTACCTGAGGGTACTTGTACTCTTGTTTGAGTGTTTTTTTAGCATTGGTCGTGGGTTCTGGTTTTAGATTAGTCATCAGCATATGAATAGAAAGAAATGATCAGCCAGCAATATAAAATGGCTGATTTTCAGTCTTAATTATTTGATCGGTGGCCTTTAATTTGACCGAATACCAGTTTTGACGTAGGGATGGTCCAATCCACCAGCCACTGATTATTATTTGTCAATATACATTCTAAATAGTTTGACTAGAGCTCTCCATAACAGTCGATCAGAAGAGCCAATCAGATGACAAAATATGTGAGAAACATCTCTGTGCACATCCAAATGGCTTCTCCAGTTTCACAGTTCTACAAGATGTCCAAATGTATCAGTTTTCTCAGGTGCAAAATTTCTAACTAAGTCCAATGTCTTTAGAAGTGAATTTGTAGGACATATTCCAAAATCTTTATGACAAATAAATGGTCATGGTCCTGTGTGTGCCAAAAATGGGTTGATGTCACGTTATAAATTGACATTCCTTTGGACCATTCAGGGTGTTTTTGGTGGGGTCAATCATCTAGCTGTCACAGAGTAGCCTAATTATGATGTCTAGCTAATTCAAGTCTGTTCTTGTGATGAATCAAATATCATGTCATCTAGTATTGCTTTTACCAAAGTTGAGATTGTGGATTTTGGCTGATGATCTCCTGGCTTATAGGGATGTGCTTGGAAAATGGGTTATATACACAACACACATCTAAAAGTATTGAATTGAAAGTCTTTGTATGCTCTGAATGTGACAGGGGTCCTAAGAATATGGAAAATAACCAGTCTCCTGTTCTCCTGGCAACCACCAAACCCAGACTCGTCCATCGGATTGCCAGACATTGAAGTATGATTCATCACTCCAGAGAACATGTCTCCACTGCTCTAGAGTCCAGTGGTGGTGTGCTTTACACCACTGCATCCGATGCTTTGCATTGCACTTGGTGATGTAAGGCTTAGATGGAGCTGCTCGGCCATGGAAACCCATTCCATGAAGTTCTCTATGCACTGTTCTTGAGCTAATCTGATGTCCAGTTTGGAGGTTTGTGGCTATTGACTCTGCAGACAGTTGGTGACTTCTGCACACCGTGCGCCTCAGCATGTGTTGTCCCTGCGCTATGATTTTACGTGACCTACCACTTTGTATCTGAGTCGCTGCTGTTCCCAATTGCTTCCACTTTGTTATAATACCACTAACAGTTGACTGTGGAATATTTAGTAACGAGAAAATTTCACAAATGGAATTATTGCACAGATGCCCAGACCCTATCATGATACCACACTTGAATTCACTGAGCTCCTGTGAGTGACCCATTCTTTCAAAAATGTTTGTAAAAGCGGTCTGCATGTCTAGGTTCTTGATTTTATACACCCGTGGCTATGAAAGTAATTGGAACACCTGGATTCAATGATATGGTGGGGTGTCCTAATACTTTTGCCAATATAGTGTATATTTGAGAGTGCGAGGTAGAACAGTATGATAACGGCGAGCGTTTTTTTTAATGAGCTAAGTGGCCCTTTGACAGAGATGGTTCATTGTATCACCATAATATTTTTGCGGATAGCTGGTTTCATACAGTATTTTTCTGTTTGATGCATCTAACATAGGCTGGATGACTGTATGCAGTGGTGGAATCTATGAGGTTGCCCAACTGGGAAGAAGAACAATGGATTGTTGTCATCCTCTGGAGAATGAGTAGTCATGATAGTGTAGTCATTACCATGGCAGTAGTATTGTGAATAAATGTTATATGTTTAAGCGAGCTGCATCTCTGAATGGACTCTGCTGAGGATATTACATGTGAAATTGAGGCGTTTTAAGGTGAACATCTGCTAGGAAGTAGATGTCTGTTTGTCACTGAATGGAGAGGTAGAAGGTTCTGGTGGTTTTGCTAATGAGGTAAGTTTAGGCCCATTCCATATTTCCATGCTGAGGTGTGTGGATGCATATAATTCTCTTTTTAAGCCAGTCCAAGAGTTTAAGGATTCATGTTTTGGAGCGGATGTTTCATGCTGTGTGTGTGTGTGTGCAGTTGGTCTGTTGGTCTTTATTGGGCAGCAACAGGCATAGGTGTGTCTTCTCTTGCCTGG
>JAABNX020000030.1:13461364-13472424 GCA_015163995.2 Mormyrus lacerda
TGTGTGTGTGTGTGTGCAGTTGGTCTGTTGGTCTTTATTGGGCAGCAACAGGCATAGGTGTGTCTTCTCTTGCCTGGTTCTGGTTGTGCTGGCTTACTGAATAATTCGGAAGTAATGGTCTTCCTAGGGAAGTGTCTGCGGTGTTTATATATGTACACTGCTCAAAAAAATGAAAGGAACACTTTTTAATCAGAGTATAGCATTAAGTCAATTAAACTATTGGGATATTGATCTGGTCAGTTAAGTAGCAGAGGGTGGTTAATCAATTTCAGCTGCTTTGGTGTTAATGAAATTAACAACAGGTGCACTAGAGGGGCAAATATGACCCTCAGAGCAGGAATGGTTTAACAGGTGGAGGCCACTGACATTTTTCCTTCCTCATCTTTTCTGACTGTTTTTTCGCTAGTTTTGCATTTGGCTGTGGTCAGTGTCAGAACTGGTAGCACGAGGTGATTCCTGGACCCTACAGAGGTTGCACAGGTAGTCCAGATCCTCCTTTATGGCATGCCATCATAATGGCAATACATGCTCCCAGCACAGTCTCAATGGCATGGAGGAGATTTTAGGAGATAGGCAATTACTGTAGGAGAGCTGGACAAGGCTGTAGAAGGTCCTGAACCCATCAGCAGAACCAGTATCTGTTCCTTTGTGCAAGGAGGATCAGGATGAGCACTGCCAGAGCCCTACAAAATGACCTCCAGCAGGCCACCGATGTGAATGTCTCTGGTCAAACAACTGGAAACAGACTTCATGAAGGTGCCCTCAGTGCCCAGCGTCCTCTCGTGGGCCCTGTGCTCACTGCCTGGCACCGTGGAGCTCGATTGGCATTTGCCATAGAATACCAGAATTTGCAGGCCCACCACTGGCTCCCTGTGCTTTTCACAGATGAGAGCAGGTTCACCCTAAGCACATATGACAGACGTGAAAAGGTCTGGAGAAGCCGTGGAGAATGTTTTGCTGCCTGCAACATTGTTCAGCATGACCGGTTTGGTGGTGGGTCAGGGATGGTCTGGGGAGGCATATCCATGGAGGGACGCACAGACCTCCACAGGCTAGACAACGGTACCTTGACTGGCATTCGGTATCGGAATGAAATCCTTGGACCCACTGTCAGACCCTACGCTGGTGCAGTGGGACCTCGGTTCCTCCAAGTGCACGACAATGCCTGGCCTGTGGTGAGACTATGCAGGCAGTTCCTGGAGGATGAAGAAATTGATACCATTGACTGGCCCCCATGCTCGCCTGACCTAAATCCAATAGAACACCTCTGGGACACTGTGTTTCAGTCAATACAATAATTTTCAGTTCCATCAAACAATGTGGCATCCTTTCAATCCTAACACATCACCCAGTCCATACCAGTATAGATATCCAGCCTGATATGCATGTGCTTGTGTGTGCTGGTGAGTATGGCAGCATTGCAGCTTTTCAGGGTTATAGTCTGACTGATGTGAGTATAGGATTACGGTAGTGGTCATGCTGTTGGGGGAATGTCTCGGCATGGAGGTGTCACTTGTTCTGTATAGCTCTTATGTGGTGTGTTGTGGAGGGATTGTCTTTTTATTGAAGTGGTTAGCCCGACTTCAGGAAAGAGTGTCCTGCATATGTACTAAGGGCAGGGGACAACTGAGTAAGTATATGCAGATTTGGTATGACACCCAAAAGTAACATATTACCTAGACCCAGCAGCCACCACACCCTACAAGCGCACCTGCACAACATCACCACCTGCAAATCCACAATTAAACCTACATTGCTGAACACCAAAAATCACCAGACACAGACAGGAACTTACAGCTAGACAAGCATCCCAAAGGCATCCAAGTCTTCAAGAGCCCAGACCACACGCAGGCTGCCAAGACCACACAAGGCACCACCCTTGATCAAGGCAACTACACAGCCATCACCTGCTGACCAACCCTAATGTCCGGCAAAATTCACCCAAAGAAGTACACCACAGACAACAGTTACTTCACTGACTGTGCGTACACACATGTACCTAAACAAAGACCAGCACACAGAGGTCAGACAGTCAGTGTAACCTCATCAATACACCGTCAATCACAAAAGACCTTCCACCACTCACACCATCATACTCTTCCTTACACACAGCCATATTTCTCACATACTGATATTCTTAAGACAAGGCATACCCCTCGGACACCAGATTAAACTTTCCATCACACACTGCAAAACTATAATACATGCACCATCAAACTCTTCTTCACGCAATGTCACGCTTGTCACAGTTATCACACACAGACATACTCTCTTAGACAGCCACATTACAGCATGCCTGACAAGTATGACTGTGTCACGGACACTGTAACAGAATGTCTGACAAGTATGACAGGTTTTAGTCTACATGGCCCTAATGTTTTCTCTATCAAACTATACTTTCCACTGTCATCTTTAGGGAGCTGGAACAGCAGTATCTTTTACACTGCTTCATTTACCAGACACAGTTTCTTAGGAAAACTCATACAAACATGCCAAAATACAGACAGAGATTCACAAAAGCCCACCCTAAATCAAGCACCAACCCTTAACTGGGCCGCAACCCTCTTCCTCTTCCCTTGCCTGATCCCAACATAGGAGGCATCTAGAGGGCTTAGACTGTAGTAAGAACACCCACGCGTACACTTACCAACTTATCTACATGACATTCCCATTGCTTCCTCTATTACAATTTTGGATCAAGAGATGATCACCACTGTCATCACTTTCGAAATATAGTGCTTTTAGCCGTGTGACATGTAGGTGACTGGAATGTTTCTCTTATTCATAATGGGCAAATGCATTTTCTAAGCTGAAACATCTTGGGAGTTTGTTACAGCAATACTTGCCAAGTCATCACTGTGGGCTGTTTGCCACAAGGACAATGGTCTAACCAGCACAGCCGTCCGTCTTCCTGGTGTCACACTGAAACAGGATCATTTATCTTGATGGAAAAGAGGAAAAAGCAGGCCAGCTAATGTGGGATGGCGATACATGGCAGGTTTCAATTATAGATTCCCATCTCCAGGCTCAGCACAGTCAAGAGGAAACCGCGTGGATGGATAAGGGGTGAGCAAACTGAAAAGCAAAGCAAATTACAGGATGGGGCAGATGACTACAAACAGGCAGACAGCACCTTCCTTTGAAGCATGGTCACAGTAACTGTACACTTAAACCTATCCTCCCTTTTGACATTGGCTTGGGGGTGACCAGAGTCTGACATCCTAACCACCTTCTTATACCCGTGCCCAAGGCAAAGGTAGACCACTGTGTGAAAAGCCCTCGGGAAGGAGAATGAAAAAGCAGAAAGCGGTTCATCTCATTGCGCTGTCTGTACCTCATCATGATGGTTGACCTAGATGCGAGTCTTTTGGCTCTCTCTCCTCTCAATGTTCCACAGAACCAGGCCTGGCTCCACACTTATTTCACCCTCTTCCCTCTTTGGGGTCAAACAATATTGACCGAAAGAGGTGTTGCCCCAGGGCTTGTCTCTAAGATCAAACATCTCCTCTCTTTCTGTCAGACATCAGACGACATTGTATCGTCGGCCGAGTGCTCCAGCGATGACGAAGACCTGGAGGAGTGCGACTCGGGACAAGCAGGTGGGCTAGGTCAGTTTCCCGTCCGTTTCACCTACTACAGAGGATCCGCGCCGACGGCATCGGCCCTCATGGAAAGAGTGTAACCGACTCACTCACCAACTGAATCTCAAAACTAAAATACAAAATTAATGAACAGACATGACATTGGGTTTCGAGGCAGTCTAAACAATGAGCTACACTCAACCATGGGGTTTTGAAGCGGTCAACACGGTCGCGGACTGATACCGATTTTGTACTCTCTGCACTTTTTAGCCACAAGAGCTAAATCGGCGTCGCCGCATGCTGTGTTCTCCGCACGGATGCTACAAAATGTATCGCGCTGCTCGGACTATGACGCGATACATTTTGACACGACAGATATCGTATTTTCCCTTCCCCTTTTTACAAAGCGCTTCCGGCACAATGATACACAGGGTAACGGCACTTCTCAAACTCCATTCTCCTTCCCCTATGTTTAGCTTCGGCTTGTAAACAAACATCTTAATAGAGCACAGATGTCATCGAATTTCTGTGTATGGTGTCTCCCCTTTCATACCTTACCTTTTTTCCCTTTTGAGAAAAACTTTCGTTTCGCTGTCAGTCCAGTGTTTCCAATCAAAATATGAAAAACATCACCTGCGGAAGAAGAAAATCAAAGTTTAGTGTATCATCACCCCATAACTGCTTTTGAGAGGACTTGGGTACAGCTAACACAAACTACAGGGACGGGGGGTAGAGGGCTTCAATTTCAATAGCAGAGGTGAACAAGAGAACCCAGCCAAAAACCAAAATGGGGCCTCATCTTGCCTGGGATCTCGCTTGTATGTGCTGTGGCCTTGCAAATGCAAATGGCTCAGAAAGTCAATCCAGTCTCACCAGCAGCCCCAGGCTCAGCCCAAGTACTCTCAAAAAAAAAAGAAAAAAAAAGACCGTACCCTTTTGTAGCCCCCAAGTTTTTGTATACAAATATATATATATATTTATAAATATATATATATTATATATATATACACAGACATATGGGATCAATCGATCATCCGAGTGGTCGCATTTACACAGAAATTCACACCGCCACATTCTAACCCCACACCATTTGACGGTGAAGGCTGCATGATATTGTTTTGTATGTCTGTTTGCTCAAAACACGCATGCCTGTCTCACTTGTTTCCCTTCGGTTTATTTTAGTCCTCCTTTTAACACTCTTCACGTTTCGCCTCATTTTGCAGTGCATGAACATTCTGCGCCTCTGCCTTTTTTTAATAGTCTCTGTGCTGTGAACGTTTCCAATTTGATGAGCAAAGGCAACAAAATCTTTTATTGCCATCAAACCCTTTCTGACCACTTCTATTCCAACATAAGAAAGTTATGTGTTAAAGAATGATTTTGAACCTTGCCCCCCCACCTCAAAACCTTTAATGCAGATGGCATAAAAAGAATTTTCGTGCCACACAATGTTCTGCTTTCCTCACCATTCGTTTGTCATTGCACAATCCAGCAGAAGCCAATTAACCCCTCTGGTGCATGTGCTGAGCCTGGCACCACAGAAATGTCTGTCCATCACAGAGTCTTAGTCTGTTTGTTACTTGTTGGATCTCCTGCCCCCCTCGTTTCACCAGCCATGATGGAATTCCAGGGATGGCCAGTGCTAGCATTAGAGTGCATGTGGTATCCACACCCTTTGATCAATTAAAAATAGTCTTCTGGATCAAGAGTCACAGTGCAGAGCAGGGGGTCACATAACAAACAGAGACCTCACAGGCTTCCATCTGGGTGACACCTCATTTGAAGAGTAGAGGAACCAAGAGAGAGCAGAAGAAAATGCAAAGTCAGAGGCTGTACCTTTAAAGTAGTTTTAAGTTTTACCCAGTCTAGTATAGGCCCAACCTGAGAATGGACGGTGGAAGGACTAGCGCAGCTTCTAATTCTGTGGCACTCTCCTAGGATTCCTCTGGCTTCCCCCAATGGCACTCGAGCAAAGGCCACGGGAACAGAGACGACAGCCCGGGCAACAGAAAGAATAAGCCTGAGCTAACGTCACCCATGGCCTCTGATCAGGCCACCGCTCCGACCTCTGTGATCCCTGCATGCTGTACCTTCTGCTTTCCCTAAACGCAACTTACTCGAAGCGTCAACGCGTCGCGCCACTAAACGATCCGCTTCCAGCCAGTTTCCCTGACTCACGTCCAGGCTGCACGCCCTACATGTGTTTCAAAGCTACTAACCAGACAGACAGACGCATGACCGAGGTGATGATCAGCCAGACCGTCCCTCTCGACTGCGCCTGTTTCAGTCTGTGCATCCGGTCGTTCGTCTATGACAGTGTGTGAATCTTTATAGCGCTTTACTCTTTCTTCATTTGGCACCTTCTAAATTGATGTCTAAATGACATATTTACTATTTATTATCATCATTGTCATTCTAATGAGTTTCTGTTTTCTGGAACTACTTTGGGCATGGTCACGTGGGCTCATTTTCAGCTACTTTCAGCATAAGGAGTATAAAGAGACTACAAAGAATGTGTGGGGTGGGGGTGGGTGTGAGTGACTGACGACATAAAACTTCAAAAGGAGCCCACAAATGACCAGCACAGAAAGTGGTTCCAGACATGGGTTAAGCTTTAGACTTTTTAGATTTTATTCTGAGAGATAGACAGAGCTGATTGAGCGACGACGGCCTGAGAAGTTGCAGTTTAGGGTCGGTGAGCCGTCAGTGTTAGATTTGTGTTTTCTCTCCTCGATGGGCATGTATATGCTCATTGTCTGTATATCCCCATCCCTTCCTTACAGCCAAAAGCTCTAATGCCGCCCGAGCGCCTCGTACCGCCTTTACATGGACATGGCAACTGACTTACACATTCAGCCCCCTCATCCTCATCTCCTATGTAGTCTGTTCATAGGTCCGACTCTCCTCACAGCTGTTGGGAAAATGTACAGCCATGCATTCATTCGAGACAAACACGAGCGAGTCAGTCCACTAAGCAAAAACTTTACTATTATCGCAACCGATAAAAAAAAGAAAACAAAAAACTATGTAGATATCTATCAAACAAGCAAAATGTTCTAGATGATGTACAGTTTTTTGTAAAAGATATTTATCAGAGAAAGAAGGCACAAGATGACAGAATATGGGTCACACTCTTTTTCACGTCACGTGGTACGGATGTATGTGTCGTCGCCTCCCCGTACCACGTATCCAATGATGATGACGACGACGACTCGGTTTCGCGGCGCTCTGTCTAAACTGAACTGCACTTGTTCACGAGCATTCTCACACAACTTTCTTTTGTAAATTTTCTTTCTTCATGCCAAAATCATGCGGGCAATTTGTTGATGTAAGTTGACCGAAAACTATCTGGTATGCTCCCTTGCCTCCGCCACCTTTTTTGTTAGCCTTTTCCAGGTTTGCTTTTTCTTTCTTTTGTTTTGCTTTAATTTTGAACCTTCTTACAAAGCCTTATTATTATTTTTTTATACTCTTGCTTTACTTTGTGAATGCCCATTTACTATAATGTGAGTGCCTGCTTCATCTGTGTTTATCGTTCTTTTCTTTTATTGAGTGTATTTTTATTTATCACCATTTACTGCCCTCTGCGATGATTCAAATTACTGATGTATGCCCACGGGGCAAACCCTCCTTCACATGTCTCAGAGGGCAGTAAGCAAAGACGGCAGCTAGCCCTTGGATGCCATTTATTTATTTCCCTAACTGTTCGTCTGCTTATCTGCCATTTAAGTTGCCGTGTGTGCAATGTGTGAAGACTCACTGCTCTGCACCTCACACCCTAACGACAGCTTCTCGTCTCTTTCGTTCCCAGGAGGAGAGTTGTTAGTAATCCCCATAATCGAGCCCTTAGATGCCGGTCCCCTAGCTAGCCGTGCACCTTCCATCCCCCTCCCCCTCACCGTTACCGAGAGCTCCAAAGCGTCCACCGAGGCGGGCTTACCTCGCGTGCCGGACCAAGGCGCCGACGATTACCGCGATGGCTCGGTGATATCTGGGTATGGCTCAGGGCGAGCGCTCGACTCTAACCTGCCCCCTACCGATGATGATGATGATGGTGACGATGAAGATTTTTACACCGCCTTCTCCTTGGTAACAGATAAGACCTTGTCCACGTCGGCCTTCGAAGGGGGCTACAAAGCTCATGCGCCTAAGCGGGAATCCAAGGACTTTAGACCTAACAAAGCCGCTGGGTCCGGTAGGACTACCGCTACCACGGCCCCCAAAGCCCCTGCGGGCAAAATGAATAACCCAGAGCTAAAAGCCCAGCCAGACCTAGTGTTACCGGCACCTCCCCTGCCCACTTCCCGCCAGCTAGACAACACAAAGCCGAAGAAGCGCCTAATAACCTCCCCCGTGTTCCGTGATGTACCCACAGCAAACCCCACGGAGCCGGGCACCAAGCGCGTTCCGGGGGCTTCCGAGGTGGTCCGCCAATCTAGCAGCACCACGGGAATGGTCGTCGGAATAGTTGCCGCAGCTGCTCTGTGCATCCTCATTCTCCTGTATGCCATGTATAAGTACAGGAACAGGGACGAGGGATCGTACCAAGTGGATGAAAGCAGGAACTACATCACCAACTCAGCACAGAGCAATGGCGCTGCTCTCAAGGAAAAGCAGCAAAGTGGAAAACTCAGTAGCAAGAAACAAAAAAACAAAGACAAAGAATACTACGTCTGAGAAAAGAAAACACACACGCCAAGCGACTTACGCGAAGGAGCTAAAGGAGTCGGCAAACTCGCCCTGTAACATAAAGCACTCTTCCTTACCCACTTACTTAAACTACCGCCAGCGTACTGAGAAAGCCGATAGCTACCTTAGGCTTCGTCAATATCTTCTATTGGGCCCGAGACACAACCCGCCAATTGGCTTAGATTACTTTATGGTTCCATGATTCAAGTGACTATTAGAGGTATGTCATCCTTGGTGTAAAACCTCATTTGTTGTAACCCTGTACAAAGAAACAAACAATGCAAAAAGAAAAAAAAAATTAACTTTGGCTGTTTCGAGCATGTATGAGACATGTAGCGCCGGTATTTTCAAAGTGTGGGTCAGGAAAACAAAAGAAACTTAAACAATCATTGTAGAAGAAGAAGAAGAAAAAATGACTTTTTCCATAACAAAAGATGACTAATTTGTATAGTTTCTACATTACTATAAAGTGTGGTGTCTCATCATTTTTGCTACGAGCAAAAATATATCTATCTATCTATATATACACACACACAGACATACTTAAAGAGAGCAAAGGATATATAGAGATATATAGACAGATCGTCTAGGCTCAGACAGTACGTAACTGGACGCAACGTACGACCGGTACAGTACCCGATCGCTCAAGCGTGCCACATGCCATCCGCGTCGCTACACGAAACCACCGGGCCAAATAGACACGACGGAGAAAACAAAAGGTAGATTCCTTTTTTCGGGCGGGGCCATTCATGCCTCCGTCCCCCCCTCCCCCCCCTCTGTCTCACTGCGACGGGAACGACGTCCGTGCCTACCGGAGGACCGTGACGACTGGCAGACGGGATGTTTCGGCGAATCAATCTCATGTGAAAAGTGTGAATTTTATCTGGTGTCACAGTCGACTGTGTCAAACAACAAATTTGTTTACATATTTTATTACATACTAGCTGTTGTACTTTGTAGGTAGATATTGTACATAACATTTGAGTTGTAATTTTTTTAGTAATTTTATTGTACAGACGACTGATCGTTCCGTTTATCGGTGTATTTCATGAAGAAAAGACAATATCTATCTACGACTTATCTGATACAAAGAGACTTTGAAGCCAAGAAGAAAAAATAATATTACAGATAATAAAGACACATATTTTATAATGAAAGAAGAAAATAAATCATTATTGTTAGGGATAGAAAATTATTCTTTCTTTCTCGCTGATGTTTCTAAGTCGCATGAATATTTGACTACTGAAAGCTGTCCGACAAATACAAAATGCCCTTAATTGTATCAAAGCTTCCTTGTTACTTTGAACAATGTATTTATTTTTCTTTTCAAAAAATAACCACACTGTTTTAAAGAGCGAGTATTACGGATGCCACGGTGCACTCTGGGCATGCCGCTCCTATCGGCCTTTCTCCGTCATTCCGTCTACCGCTCGGCCATCAGTCTTCTCCCTATAGCGTTTTTTCCCCATCTGTTTTCCTACCAAATGATGCGTGAACACTGCAAATGCTCTCTTTTGTTTTTAAACTGAATTCAAATCCATGTATATTTATTTTTGATTATTTTACTTCTTCTGAGCCCAGCATCTATTCAAAAATAAAAAGTTTTAACATCAGTGTACAAAATCCCCTAGTGTCTGTGCGTGCGCACACACACACATGCGCCCACACACTTAGAAGATGATACAAAGCCTGCCACAGCACTCCACCAGTAACCATTGGTTTTTGGCCTCATTACACAAAAATTAATTAAGGTGCGTTATGTAGCTGCCTTTTGTGTTTACCATGTTGCAGACCAACCTCCACAGTCTGACTGCTATTGGTTTACATTCTCTGATAATTAATTTACAACAATATTCCCAGAAAAACATGTTTAACACAAAAGGCCCATCTCAGCTCCAGCCACACAACCAACACGCCCCCACAGTCCCAAAGTACAGTACAGTGCACTGGAGTTGGTTAGTTTCCTCCTGTTTCGCAATAATTTTAGCTGGCTGTGATTTTGGCTTGCTTTTATCATCTATTTTAATAAACGATATCCAAGGAAATCAAATGACTCACATGCAAAAAAAATGGTCTTAATGTCGTCTCCTCACTGTTTACAATAACGGCCAGAATGTGACTACAAATGAGGTCAATTATGCACTTGGAGCTTTCAAAATGCAAACATTTTCTAAAAGATTACAATGTAGAAAGAAATACATTTAATGTGTTTGTAGAAAGGGACTATTTTCTTTTTATGATAATTTTAAAAAGGGATAAAGGGATAAAAACGTAACTGACCATCTGCAATAGGAGACTGGCTGTATGATAGTGACCAATAAGCATTAATCTGTTTAAAATGACAACACAGGATAGGCCATCGTTCATGTTTATTTACTGCCAACGGTCATCAATGTTCATACTCGTCCATTAACCTTAAGGCTGGCTACCCTGCTGGACAACCAAACAGATTTATCTATAATTAGGATAAATAATGCCGCTAATGCTGTTGACTAAACTGCTCAAAAAATCTCAACTGGGCTATACGTGAGTCAATATTTACTTACATGTCATATTAAAATCAAAGAGAGCAGATAGTGGGTTATTAGAAGAACTGTCCCCCTTACATGCGCTGTGCTAAACACACTCGATACTCAAAACTTGATTTTAAGGGTACGGTCTATACATGCAAGCATGTACTGTGCAGAAAAGAAAATGAAGCCAGCACTGCAAGATGCATTGGGGGACAATGAGGCTCCAAGCTTAATGGAGGCTTGACAACTACTCTTTGCTATAAACACACCTCTTCTG
>JAABNX020000030.1:13477811-13494923 GCA_015163995.2 Mormyrus lacerda
TGTCGCCATTCTCCGTGCCAAAATGGAGAAGATGATCTTTCCTTCAATGTTGAGCTCCTGAATTGGCCGATTTCCGATTTCCGAGTCCTTCTCCTTGGGGATGAAAACTGCCACTGCTCATCGCCACTCTGACAGAATACATTGCTTTTTCCAAGCAACTTGCATGACGGTCCACAGCACCTTCAAAACTATATATATGTTTTCCGTTAGGGACTGGGGCTGCTGATGATCTGGCCTTACACAATACCTCTCTGACTCTGCAGAACTTTCGGGGGTTATATGTCGAATTGCGATATAGCTGGGGTTGGGTGAGGCATGTACCCGGGCAAACCTAATGGCACATTCCTTGCTGGGTCACTATGCTGCCACCTGGTGTCTTCTTCCAACTACCCACTCTTTGCGTCCTCCATCAGCTGCCTAGTGTGCCTGAAGGGATTCTTCTAGAACTTAATTTGTTCCTTTTCCTTCCTCTTCCTGCGCTTTTGGATGCGCTCAGCTCTCTGCAGGCTGGCTAGCCTCCGCTTAACATCCTCCCACGGTGCTTTCAGACCTTCCTTCTCTCTGTGTTACCATCCTGCAGTTCTTTCTGAGTTGTCATCGCTGTTGCACCCACTGTCGTCCCTCTCTCTCACCTCCCTTTCTGTATTAGCACAGAGGTTTTCTTGGTGGTAATTACGCCAATCCTAGCTTTGCTCTCTTGATAGATTATATGTCTGAAT
The DNA here is from genome assembly GCA_015163995.2 of Mormyrus lacerda. NCBI lineage: Eukaryota > Metazoa > Chordata > Actinopteri > Osteoglossiformes > Mormyridae > Mormyrus > Mormyrus lacerda. The sequence continues at coordinate 13,478,531 of JAABNX020000030.1, forward strand.
AGGTTAAACCTAGACACTGTGCCCTCCCGCAATGATTTGGTCTGCATCCAATTTTTCCCATACTATTGCCTCATGGGCCACCTAATCTCATCCCTCCTAGGTGGTAGTTGCTTCTCTGATATTCTTGGCTCTGGTCTTTCAAAATAAGCGTGTGCATCTCCAAAGTGATTACACGGCAGATGACTCACCACTGAAGGGCCTTTCCTCGGTAGTGATGGGTCCTTTGACAATGAGGTGTCCTACCTGGCTTCTGGTCACTCTTGTCTGCTGATGGCCTTTTCCTCCACATCTCACTTTTCCCTGGTGGATTTGTAGCCCTCTGAATGTAGTCACCTTTTCCCACCCGCATCCACATATCCACAACCTCTTCACATTGTCTATGTTCATTCCTGATGTTTCTATGTGATCCATCTTTCATGCCGCCTCTCGGAGGTCCTGCAGATCGTCTTCTTTTTCTAGGCTTCATGGTGAGAACTGGGTATCTCTCATGAGAAACTAGTGGGTTCGCAAATTACTAGAGGTGCACTGATCCGATATTCAGATTTGTATCAGCACTGATCCACACCTATTTCACGGACGGGTATCGGCCATATGTGTCCGATCCACGTCCGATACTTACTTATTCAGTTTTCGGCAGTCTATAAAAAGATAGGTCCTATTTCTTGTTAAATCGATTTGTACAATCAGTTGCACAAGAGCTCTTTCCCATTTTAGATGTGTTTTTTTGTGGCATTTAACAGTAACGCTGCCACTCAAAGTTTTTGCCACGGCAGTTAAGGGGGTGACAATCTGTAAGTATTTTACACTTTTAAACACAGTGGCACAGTGATTTACAATCTTCGTAAAAATAAAGTTTTGAAAGGTGGAAGTAGCGTTTAGTGAAAAATCCCACTAAAAGTGCATGCAATTGTGCAAGATAATGTGAGTAATGTGGGAAAAAAGCAATGTATGATTTGGCTTGGGTGGTTTTGTGCTCTCTCTTCATCTTGTGATACAGGAGGGCTGCTATTGTAACAAAGTGCCAGTGGGAGAATAATTGGGGCATTTGCCACTTGCATGTACTCTCTTGGAAGGTATTGAAATTCAATGGCAAATGCCTCAAAAACACTTAAACGGGATGTACAAACAAAGTGCGACAGTACATTTTGTTTGCTTCTAGTAATCTAATTAAAGATTTTTTGGTATACTTTTTTTCATGTTTTTACCAGTTTAAAAATATTTATATTAAAAAAATATGTAAATACTTATATATTTATTATATTAAAATATGAAAGCAAAAAGAATCTGTTTCAGAGTCTGTTTTGGTATTGGCAGTTGTGTATCGGATTCAGAATGGAACTGAAAAAATGTTGATTGACCCATCTATACAAGGTACAGTAGATTGTGAGGAAATGGAAATGTGACGTGGACCAAAGTAAAACCTGTTTTTGGAAACAATCCTTCCTCATAAGCAATGCCGGCACACTGTTTATTCCACAGCGTAGGTGACCCATCTATAGACTGTTTGTTGTTTACCATGTTACATGAAAAATATTTATAGCAATCTGATGGTAAATGTATTTGCTTTTACCAAGATAGCTAACTGATTAAAAAAAAAAATCAATTTAGCTTTGGTTCCAAGATATAGTCACTAAGTTGAGATGCACTGAGACATATAGGCCTAACTGAATAACGAAATGAGACATCATACAGTGCTTAGATGTTATGCAGGCTGAAATTCCTTTGTTTCACATTGGTCTGTTTTTCTTGTTGTACTGTTGCAGCCTCCAAATAAGCAGATATCACATGATAGGCACTAGTCAGTTTGTTCTGTCGTTACAATAATAGTGTTAAGCACTGCACTTGTAACTGGCCATTTATTGGAAGCTTAGTTTAGCCCTACTTATGTCTAGTGAACTCCTTAACATCACACGTTTCCAATGTGCTATTTACCTTACTTGTACTTTGCTTTGGACAAAAGCGTCTGCTAGATAAAAGTAAACATAAATTTTGTGCTGTACTGTGCTGAGCTGGCCCATGTTCAGGCTGCTTATGATGAAATGTGAACGTGAAACCATAACTGTCACAGGGTGTGTCTGCGCTTCAGCACCTGCCCAATCAAGCCCAAGTCGTTCTGAAAAGGAACCGAAAGCAGTCAAGAGGCAGGGACTAGGAGTGGCGCTGAATGTTCTGAGTGGTCCGGCACAACCCGCCACGCTCACTGGTACCGTGGAATAGAATGAGAGTGTCGAGAGAGTTTTAAAACTTGTCTTTGTTCATCAGCATAGGAACGTGCTGACACAGCAGAGGCGGACACTCCAGGAGAGCCGAAGCTGGCTGATTAAGGGTCGAGCACTGATGAAGTGCTGCCGTTTCGTAGCAATGACTAAGCTGTGCTGGAGGCAGGCTTGGGAGGTGATTTACAGGACTAGGGAGAGAACGGCTTTTGAATAGCATAACGAGATGAAGGGGAATGTGAGTTGTTCTTCCTGCTAGTCCCCATGTTGCAGGGCTCCAGCCAAAAAAATAAGCTTTAGGAGCCAGTGGCTACAAAACCCAAAATATTAGCCACATAGTTTTTTAGGAACCATAATCTCCATTACATGCCAAGTGTGAAATAAAAAAATATACTTGCATGGCACATTTTGTCTCCAGTCTTTTCTTTCTCCTATCTGAGCTATCAGATCTGCCTACTGTTGCCTTCTGCATTCTTATACAAAATAACAGAATAAATTATAAGGAAATATGCAATATGTAATATACTCAGCTATTGAACGTGAAGTGCACACAGAAGTGCAGAACAGGGCTGCCAGCTCTCATGCATCTGGCATGACACTCACACTTTCAAACGCTCACACAAGAAATCTTACGGCAAAACTATACTATTCCATTGTAAACCTAAAATAAGCTATATCAAAAGGATTGGGGTAGACTGAAAACCCTAAAAACTATTGAGAAGGTAATAAAACTGTTACATGTAAATGCGTGTGCACACTTCTGTCAAACTGATAATCTCACGCCAGCCAGCGGACTGAAGCTAGCAACCTAGATTTAAATATTAATAAAAATTCTCCAGGAAAGAAATCTGAAAAGCCAAGAGGTGTTGCTTGTCTTTGTTGAAATATACTACAACCGTAAAACTGAATATAAAGCTAACTTTATCGCAGTGTCATACATAGGGTTTAAACCCGAAACCACTTTCAGGTATACCTCCCTCTCACTTGATGATGTTTGTTATGGACATGAGGATCAATACTGATATATATCACTATCAGTGAATGGACGCAGTGCAATTATTAATAAATACGCATAAAAACACATTAGTACTATAGATACATGGTGTGCAATGTGCCCCCTAGCTTAATGCTTAAAGCACACCTTACAAGATATGTCTATCATTTAGGTTTCTACTTATTAGTCCATAAATAAATTCCATCTTTTGTATTTTAAATGTGCACAGTGCAGTTATTAACGGTAATGGAAAAGTACCATGTGATCTCCCAAAAGTCCATCCCGCCTTTGCGAGAATCCATTTTTTTCCCCAACCATCGATTTTTTTCCTGCTCCGTCCCCCTTCCGAGGGTCCATACTCTCTGCAAGATAGGGTGAAGAGTTTCCAACACAATGATTTGACAAAACCCATCGAATCTGTCAACTGTTACGGATCGAGCCATGCTTTAATCACATGATAATATAGCGGGAAAGGTAGAGGTGGGTTAAGGGTGCACATAGCTTTACTTTTTTCTTGGACTGTGAAAGGCAGTTGCCACTTATGACTGGAATGAAAAAACGAGTCGCACTGGCGTCCATTTTGGTCGATGTCTGGAGCCCTGTGTCTGTGGTACCATCAGAGAAGGGTTCCGCTAGGATCAGACCTCTCCAAGTAAGAAACTGTCATAGTGTGTTTTAGCAGGTCAAGCCAGAATACCACCAGAAAGCGGTTAAATCACCTTTATATCTGTATGGTCTCATTCCTCCCTCTGTCTGTGTTTCAATGGGGGTCTGTACTGTCTCGTTCCCACCCTGTCTGGCTGAATCAGGCTGTGCAGTCTCACGCCTACTTTGTCTGTCTGAATGAAGCTATGTACTGTCTCACTCCTACTCTTTTTTTGAATGCGTGTTTGTACTCTCGTACTGCTCTTGGCGTCTGTGTTTAAATGGCAGTCTGTAATGTCTTACTCCTCCATGTCTGTTTGAATGCAGGCCTGTACTGTGCAAATCCTACCTGTAACTGCTTTTGTGTGGAGTATGGTTCACCAACCATTTGTTCAGATTAATTAAAAAAAATATCATATTATTGCTAGTACCTTAACATCCACCTGACCCTGCCAGCAGTAGACATAGGTAGTATCTAATTAATACCACCATGCACACATTATACTGCTGTATATGTCATTTTATCTGTACTTTAAAAAGCAATGATACTCTAGTACAGTGCCAGAACAAATACTGTGGCCACTCAATGCTATCCAGCACACTCACATCCCCCCCATCCCGGTTGTCCCTCATCTGCCTCCCAGAAATCAATACGCATATTGTGGAATGTCTGATTACTCTACGGAGTAATGTACTGAGAAATGTACCGAGAGCACCCAGTAAACGTGTTATCAGAACGTATTTAAAAGCACATTTGGAATTTAAAAAAAAAAAAAAAACGGTGATAACACACCTTAGAGAGGGAAGCTTTGAACTTTATATTTTTACATCGGTAGCATTTTGTCTGTCATTTACGGCACTCAGCGCATCACATAAAAACTTCCCAACACCATTGTGCTACCTCGCGAGTTGAAAATGCGAGGGCAAAGATTGTTAATACTGTAGGGCTGTCGATTATTTTTTTTTTCCATCGCACACTTTTTAATGGTATACAGCATCAAAAAAAGATGTTATAGCCTGTATAATATGTATAGAAATTAAACTATATGAAAATTCTTTGCTCATGCTATTCTCCTACTGAAGTATCAGAATTAACACAAATTGCGTATTTCTTTTGACATCAGCGGTAGCGGTCGGGAGCGGGTTCGTCCTGGGCACCACATGGCCTTCGACTGGCCCTGCTGTTATCCATCCACACTTTCTGAATAAAATCCACAATCAATACTTCATTCCTTCGCATCGAGAAGCAAAGAAATGTCGTCACTCCAAGCCTCCGGTGCTCTCCACTGTGAGACCCGTCTAATTTGAGATTGACCGCTGCGAAGAAATTTGCAGTTTTATTGATATCAAACATGTAATTTTAAAAACAACTTACACAAGTGAGGAAACCAATTAAACTGATTTCTTTCACACATCTTCAGATAAATAGTAGAAATTGTACGCCTAATAGCAATAACAGCCTTACACAGTCTTACTAAAACCCCACAGAGTATAGAAACCACTGAAACAATTACATAATTACTTTTTCCAGTTATGAAGAGACTGGCAATACATTATATTATCTTCACATTACCGCAGTTTTGACATGGTACACTGAGCGGTGGGATTAAGTGTCAGGCCATCCACATAAACAGCTCCCGCACAGGGAACTTGAACCTGTGGCAGCCAAGCAGGTCTAAGGATTCTGTCAACTTGTCACACAGTGGGACGAGAAGGGGATCTGCCTTTACACATTAACACACGACACAATCATGTTTCTCTTGCTTTTATTATGAAGGTTGTCATCAAGTTAGCTATTCTAGTGCCGTTATCCTTCAGCTTAACTGAATGCAAGTCGGTAGCTGAAACGCAAGCAGCAGCATTAACTGAGGTTTCTGGCACCGTTTAAAGATGATATCTCCTCCCGCCCAAATAAAATAAACACGAGTCATACCGATCTTTCCCAAATTCTGAAATACAAGACAAATAATTCAAAGAGGGAATTCAGCTAAAACGAAAACGCCACTGTGTCAGAACCGACACGATTTGAATTGTGCAGTTAAGTCATTTTTAAGACTTTTACATTGACAAATTTTGGAAGAAAAAGAAGCCGTTACCGATTGCACTTCAAAAGTAAAGTATGGGACTCTCCAAGGGGGTAGCTAGAAATTCTGGGACCCTTGACAAAATGTCACCACGGTAGCTACATTGTGCTGATCGCTGCAGAAGTCTCAGTAGAGTTCCCAGACCAGAGGGTCCCCAATGGTAGATTTTGTGACCTCTATGCACTGCTGGGCCCCCTGAATCTGCCTGGGTATCCTCTGACACCCCAGGGACTCTCCTCTGTGGGATCAGTGAGATTCCTTCAAAGTCCAATCAATGAGCAAATGAAAAAAAAATATGATCACAAAAATAATTTGTAATCATATTTTTCTTAAACAAAACGCATTTCTAAATATGGTTTCGTCATGTCAGATTATCCTGTTCAGCACATGGCGCCCTCTAGGGTCTGTCTGAGAGAAAGGCGAAGCCATCTTTTGGAGAACAGCTCCTAGCAACAGCAGCTGAAGCCTTTCTGGAATGAAACCAAATTCCCTTAGTAGGACTAGAAAAGGGATTCTGCCCAAATTCCGGCTTTGCGGTGTGGTACCACAGCTCTCCTAAACATGCCGAAATGAGCGCGCGGAGAAGAGCAATTTATTTACCAGGCTGCCACTTTAGGGTATTCTTTCTATATTCTTAAAATTGCAGCCATTTAGGGCACTGGGCTCAAAACAAACAGGCATTTAAATATTTGTATTATATTTCTAACAGCCAAAAAGGAAAGCAGCGGTGTTTAAGGGGCAGACCTGCCATTTCCAGCAGGAAATGAGGACGGCGAGCTGTTCACCAGGCTGACACTATGGTAAAGAGCTACATAGCACCAGAGAGATTGGAATCTCCTGCTAATTACTGGAATGCCGCGTCACCTACTGACAACACGCCCGACCAGGCCTGAGCCTGCTCAGGGAACACTGACGCTCAGCTGTGGGTTCACTCATGGATCACGGCCTCCTCCTCAGGCACAGCACAGACCCCATTGCTGAGCACACTACAAACGCGGCAAATCTTAACATCTGTCATGTTCAGGCCCTCATCCTCCCAAAAAAAAAAAAAACAAAACAATTCTGCCTTTCCAGCCACACCATTGATAATCCGTGAGGTATTTTTATGACCTCACCACTTAATTTGTTAAGTACTGCAAATCAGTAAATGTAAATATTTGGAGATATCATTGCACCATTTTCTTCTTAAGACCAAGTGACAGCACAGTGCAGAAGAATCTGTCCAAAGCATCCTGTGAGGGCTTTACTGTAATACTCTGAAATGAAGTCACCACAGCTTCCCTCAGGAGAATGAATCACCCCTTTCCTTCTGTGCCCCGTATTGTCTCCACTCCCATAATCTATTTGAGCATCAGAATATTTATAAAAGCAAATAAGTCATAAACACTCCACACATGAGTAAACCGGTAATGGCACACGGCCTCACGCTAGGAGCCGTTACACACAGACAAAACACATTTTGACAAGGCGTCCATGCGCATAGCCTGTAAAACTGAAGGATTAACACATTCCCAGTTTTCACTGCGGCTTTTCACTTTAAGAGTCTGGGGGCCTGACAACTTCCAGTAAAAGCCTGTTCAGGACACAAGGGACAATCACAGTAACACGTGGCTGCTCTTCTCCTATTCCTCTCCTCCAGGAACTCTGCAGCTTCCCCTTATAAATATACCACCATGTTACATCCTTATCCTACTAAATTTCCCAACAGAGAAACTTGTACCCAAAGGTCTGTGGCCTGTGCTGTGTTTTGGAGAAGCTTGGCACAGTTACCACCACTATACAACAAACAGCATATTCAGCTTGAAGAGATGTGTGATGACGTTATTACTGCGTTAAGTAGTATGCAGAACAGCAACTGAACAAAATGCATTTTTGGACACATTCGGCCGTCAGGGCTGTGGGCTGCAAAAAACATTACTGAAAAGGCCGACATATCTGACTACCACCCATCTTTGAGAGCAAGTGGGATAGCAACATAGGCACTGATTTTTATGAAGCTTTCAGCTTGTACGCCCTCTCTCTCGGGGCCTGGAAGACACAGTGCCATTCCAAAGTGTAAACAAAGCCAGCATTGAGCCCAAAGGCTTGCATTTGACTCTGTTCATTTCAGCAAAGAGAACCTTTTGTACACCTAAATCTCTGGTGTCAGATCCCACTGCCTTAAATACGCCTCCTTGCCCTACATGTGGTATTTTGCACTGTCACAATACAGAGTAGCTCAAACTTAGGTGCAGTTGGACATAGTAGTTAGGCAGAGGAAATACACTCCCATTTCATTGTTTCAATTAACCAGATATTCTTCCATGTTCCAAAAACTGTTGCATTAGCCCAGCAGGACAAAATGTAATTTGGATAATGTTTGCATGTGCGCTATGGGTAACTTAATATGAACCACAATAGCAGGGGCTTTCGAGGGTAGTAGCGAAAGGGAGACACTAAGGTCCGAATATAGAAGCAAGGGTTAAGGCACACCAAACAGTGCAGTACAAGTTTTTAAACTCACGGCTGCGGAAGCAAAGAACCGGCCGCAAATACACAGCTTTAAGTGCATTAACCTTTAAGACACCGAACCAGCAAATACGACGACGACCAATTGCAGGTAGAAAAGAGTTTCGTGCATGAATAAAGTTTTTCCTGCATCTCTCGCCCTCGGCTTAAGTAACATGTAACCCACATTTCTTACACTGTGTCCCGACAGACTCCACGTGTTGTGTCTTTTTTAGCTTCGTCTCAGTTCAGAAAATAACAGATGCATCCCAGCTTTGCAGGGAAGCAGCTGTGGGTAGCGCAAGCTGGGAATCAGCTCCCATGACAATAATCAAATGAGCCAAACGCATCGAGAGAGAAAGAGGCTGACAGACGGATGACACCAGTAAAAATCTCCAGCGCCATGTCAGTTTACGGCGATGATTATCAGAGGGGAACTAAAATATGACAAATCTAACCAACATTATTTGAAAAGCAACTGGCACTTAAATGCGCAATAAATACACACACATATATATATATATAAATAAAAAAAAACAGCAAAGTAGTTCAGCCAAGCAAGCAACCGAGGCAGGCACCGTTTCCGGGAAATGTTCTCGTGATCCCAGTTGTGGGGAAAAAAAAATAAAATAAAGATTTTTATGCATGCAACAGATAAAGTAACAGTATATTGCATAGCCATGTATTACATCGATTGTTGTAGTTTTATCACTCAATGCGCAAAAAGCAATACCTTGCATTCTTTTCTATAAAATATCTACGCCGTTTACCCTTGGGGTCTGCTAGTAACAGGATTGCACTGCAGCTGGTTAACAACGATAAACATGGACGACGACCGCTCGCTGCAGTACTCCTTCTCCATTAACACCGCTTATAAGGCGAGGAGGAATGCAGTGGGCACGGTAACCATGAAGGGCCACTATCAGCAGCCACGTGAGTAAATGGACGCAGGGGATGTTTGGTCCGATCACACAAATCGTTACCACTGCTTCACACAGACACACACCAGCAGACCATCTACTCAACCCGGAGGAGTACCGCCACACCCCACCCCTTAGTCCCTTTTACTAAAAGTTCTTCACCCATCGGCAGGGATTATTTCCATTAGTCAAACCGCCAACTAAGCCACTTATCAGTACCTCATCCGACATTTTAATGAGAGTTCATTTGAAAACTGTTTGCCAGCCAGTGCCGGGACCACAACAAAATTGTTAAGGCTGCACCTGAAATTAGTGAGGAGGCACGTTCCGTGCAGCCATGACGCAGTCATAAATTGATTGACTTTCACTAGAGGGGGTAGATTATTAATTCGATTGCGCAACCTTCCAACCCTGGGTCTGTCGCTAGCTCCTCCACCACCGTCTCTGCATGGCTAACACCAGCGCCACACGATTTACGTGTTCCGAAAGTCGGAGCCACTACAAACATTTCATTTTCATATATGTAACATTGGTTCAACAAATGCAACAGCAAGAAAACCAAACTAAGTCAATTAACAGACCCGCTATTTAGAGGTCAGCAAAGAAAGACTTCCAGTGATCCAGGGTGGCCAACTCTCACGCATCTGACGCGACACAAGAAATCTTACGGCAAATTTATACTATTCCACTATAAACCTAAAATTAGCTACATCCAAAGCATTGGGGTCGTTTACATCCCCTACAGACTATTTACACGGTAATGAAACTCTTTAATACATGTAAATTCGTGAGCGACTTGTCTCGAATCGAAAACCTTACTCCAGCCAGCTGACCAAAGTTGGTAACTCTGCGGAAGCAGCGCGTTGTACAGATTATTCTCAAGTCTGTCACCACAAATCAGCCAAACCGCGAATAATGTGGGCGCACGGTGATGAGTAATGCAGCCGTGTGAAGTGGCCGCGTAAATGAAATTACAGACTCACTACACTCTGCCTTCTCCGCCATTTAGGCTTCCCGCCACACGCCTCTACGGCCAACTACATCCGGGCGCTTTGCCACGCGCTTTACGTCAGGTGCTTCAGGATCACTACTGCAGACTTTTTTTTCGTCTTGCACTTTAATATTTCATCCTAAATGTATGTCTTCGACGCGACCCCCCGGACACTTTAAGAAATGTAAAAAAAAAGTAATTTTGCCCCTAATTCTCCTAAAGTTTTGCCTCAGCAATGTCCCTGTAAGTGGCCAGTTTCCTTCTCGGTGCTCCATGGCAAGGGCACAGGGTTGAGCTGCTTGTGATTCTGCACAGTACATGCCTACCGCGCTGTGAAAGACTCTCCTGGCCTGTGCTGGTCTGAACCTCCTTTTCAAAGCCAAGGCGAACATGTCCCCGTTGGCAGCATCCCGCCTGGCCGTGCTCCGGTCTTTCCAAAGACGGAGACGAATCTGTGAATGAGGCCTTCCCAGCGTGCATTCACCAGTTCCGCTTGGCTGAGCCACACTCAGCCACAACGAGGGCTCTGTTCCCCACACCGCCTCCGGGCTGCGCTGCCGCGCACTCACGGCTCTCTGGCAAACGCCAGGAGTCTCACGTCCGCATGCGATGGCCTGTCTCGGCACGTATGTTTCCTTTCATTTTAAAGGGAAGAAAAACATTTTTGTATAGTGCCGTCAGGCTTGCGTGTGTTTTTCATCTTTTTTCAGTCACGCACTTAATCGTCTGACTCCAGACGCACACCATAAAATAAATAAATAACATTCCTCTGGATGACTCCAGCAGTTGACTGCCAGCTAACACACAGGAAGCACAAACTACAAGTCAGCATTAAAGTTTTGTTTTTAATTTCTTTTTCTCAATTTAAAAAAAATGCAACTATTTGCCCAATACAATACAAAGATGGTAGGAAACAGGCATTTCTGGATCTCAGAGAGGGACTTTTAAATACGCTTTTGAAATGCAAAATCGCATATGGGTTCAAGTCTGGACAGGGGTGGTGTGGTATCGCATCCGACCGCTGACAGAGCTTGGTGCCCTTTCATCAGTGGTTTTCATTCTCACACCGGCCCCATCCAAACCTGAATCGCCATCTCCAGACAAGTCTTCCTCACAGCAGGATTCCGACCCAGTTTTGGATACAGGCCAGCATGACCAGCTCGCAGCTTGACCGAGATGCTTCCCGGAAACATCCGGTGGCATGTGGCCAGTCTTGTAAGGTGTCTCTAAAGCTGCTAACTCTCTATATTAGCATTTGTGCCCAACTCCATATATTCCCCAATTGTTTACTAACAACAGTTCATTTTGTAAGCATTTGGCATTAATGTTTTTCGGCACAAAAGAACAGTGTACGGTTACGTAGAAATCCTCTTACATTCAGATTCATGTCACACAATGTTCCAGAACGACAAGAGCCAGCAGCTTCTCAGGAAGAAAGGGGCTGACTTTCCACCATGTGCTCTGTAATCCACTTTGATTTTGTGCTGCTTTTAAAACACAGACTGCCCTACAATTCTGAACATAAACTAGGTCTCCTTCAAGTTGTCCGAAAGGGGCTTCTTAAGCAGTGTATCGATGTCCATTAGTGCGCAGTGCACAGAGATGAGCACCTTAAACATCTACGACTTTACAGGACAATACAGAGGATCGTCATCTTAAATAACAGTTCTTATTTGTACAAAAACAGGCATCAAGGTGTAAAAATGACATATTAAAAATCTCCATCTCCAGAAATAAATTATTACCATTATTATAAAAGGTGGTCACCTGCAGGGGCAAATTAGCATTGGCTATCCTAGGCTGTAGCCTAAGGCCCCTGCAAACATCAGGGCCCCATTTTCGGAAAAATGGAACGGTTAGTCAAATCGGCAACACCTGAGTGTCCATGCTGATCTCAGTCTAAGGGCCACGGATACGTAATCCGCTCCTGGTTCCCTGTGCTTTCTTTCTCTGTTAAGTAATTTGGTTTTCTTTTGTAGGGGATGATCATTTACTAATGTGTCGAAAGGTGGACGACCAAGGCGCAGACCACATGACGGCAGGCATCCACTGGACACTGGCACTGGCAGTTGGAGGCCATCTCATTCACTATCTGAAAGTTATTAGGAATGTCTGCCGCTGCCTAAGCGTTCCAGCCAGAAGTTTGGCCGGCAGGACGTTCACCCGGCAAGAAGGTGCACTGCTTTTTCCATGTGTGTCGGTTTCAGAGTCTACCGCTTGCCGTAGCTCTGCTCCAGCCACCGTCTCACATCTTTCAGGTGATAGAAAAATGGTCCCTTTCCACCCAGATAGGCGATTTTCTTCTGCTGCACGATGCAGACCCTTTCAAAGGATACTCCATAGGCCACGTTTGCGTTATTGTCCATACAGTCTGTCACTAGGTGGCACTGTGGCGGCAGGGCAAAGTGTTCCAGCAGCGCGCGGGCAGCCAGCATACGCTCCTCCAGACTGCGGTGTTTCCTCACCTGGAAGGCATTTGACTCCATGGGAGACACCGCCCAGCCATCCGAGGGGTGAGCCTCGTCGATGTATACAACGAGGAAGTCTGCCACATCCGAGAACTCCTCCACCAGCCGGCGAAAGGCCGGCAGGTGGGTCACGAAGGGGGGTCAGGAGGCAGAGCCGAAGTTGACGATCAGAGGGCGGTCTGATGACTCAAAGTCAAGCAGGTGGCATTCGTCGTCCATCCTGTTGCCAAGGCTCCGCCTCTGGTCTGACGAGCCGGGGACCTTCACTACCTTGGAGTTTGGGGCCTCACCTCCCAGCTTCACCTGAACAAAGAGACCAGGGCCATGCTTCTGTCAGTATAACAACTTTCAGCTGCCTTTGCTCATCTAGAGTCTTTAAAACACTAGGAAAAATTCTTCATTCTCTAATTCAGTTTCACATGCATTTTCAGCATCATCTTCAGAACAAGTATGTTCAAGTGCATGTAACTTAAGGCTTAATCGCATTTTCTTGCAACCACAGCAATTTTCATACAACAATACATTCTCAAAGTCCGAATGGTTTCACGCGAGGTTTAGGTATCAGACAGAAAATGAGACTTTAAGCTCGAACAGTGTTCAAGGTTATTTCCTCAATGTCGATAACTGGCCACAACCAATGAATGAAATGCAGCAAGACATCAGATCGAACGTCGCTTTTATATATGCAACTGATAAGAGATAAGGAGTCTCCAATAGGAGCTTGAGCATTTGACAGTTAGTTATACTATTGGAAATATTGTTTGGGATATTACTGATGTGGGGACAGCCCAGTGGGCATCAATCCAAGCTAGAATTTTCTCAGTGTGTTAGTCCATTAGTTAACTGTGTTAAAGACTGTGATTTTGGAGTTACAGATAAAAATAGAGTGGTAACACAACCATGGTGATGATCTTGTTACTAGATACCTGTTGGAAGTGCAGCCTCCTTGACACCTGCATGGTTTTGATACATTATCTGCCTCACGTCTACATTGCTACGAAAAAGACATTTGCCAAATAAACAGAAATGTGAATGTGATGTAGAAGAAGAAATGAATTATGCATCCTGCCCATTCCAGTAGAGTCAGCAGTACAATGTGAATTTATGCTACCTGTGGTAGTGCAGAACTCCAAAATCTGTCTAGTCAACGCTTCCTTTAAATTGGTCATTTTCCACTGGAGTGTGAAGTGATGTCCTACCAAATGAGAGCTGTATTTCACAGAAATCTTGAAAATGCTGCTTTTTAAACTCTCGGAGGCAGGATGCGTAGTGTAGTCTGTCTGATGACATCCACACACCAGCAGACACACACACACACATACACACACAAATGTCTGTGGTGACCCTTGTGCAGTAATGCAGGCCCGTCGCGACAAGGCAGGCAAACCAAGCAATTGCTTGGGGCCCCGACCTGGCCTGGGGCCCCAAGACAACGACTGGTTAAGAATAAAATGCAGCGACAAACTGTGTGAGCGCCCTCCATGTCCATTTTGCTTGGGGCCCCCAAATTCCTTCAAACGGCCTTGCAGTAATGGAGACTTCTAGTGATGGCTGTCCATACTGCCTTATCTACAAGTCTAATACTCTTGCCCTTCCTCAGCATGGTGAGCCTAGATCGACACTGTATTTCTGCTATGGCCTAATGTGGCAGACAACCTTAGAACAACAGTATCAAACCAAGGTTCTAAGGACCAGAACCTTCGTAGTGAGGAATCACAAAAAAACATTGCAAAAAAGTCAGAAAAGACAGATCCATGAAGAGATCCACAGTCACGGTACAGCATCATAAATACTCCGTTTGCATACTTGTGACACTGAAACCCCCAAATCTATAGTTAAGGGACATTTAACACGACATAAATTTATTTCCTAGTTATTTAAGGTCAGGGAGACTGGCTTTACAGTGTGGCTAAACAATACATAAAACATGTCGTAGAAATGTCAAATTCTGTTGAAATCAATAATTAGGTGATGGGACACAGATAAAGAACCTCCACCAATGTGTCATCACTAACTCACATAAAGGGACATTTAAGCTCCCTTAAACTGCCCGCGATAACATCAAGCTAATTCCAAGTGCACGCCGCGGTGAAAGGTGAATACTAAAATGCTCCTTTGACAGATTTCTGTCTAAAAATAACAGCGAAAAGAGCATCAGTATTTGACTTCCTAACACACGGGGCAATGGCCAGCTGGTCCTCACACTAAGTAGTATCAAAGTTCAAATCAGTGCGACAGGTGTGGATTATGCTTAAGAAAGGCATCCATCTAAATTCATGTTCAAATTCATATAGGCATTCGGATTGCCTTTGCAGACAATTATCAAACAAAACTGGAAAGCATCGTATAAAGTGAAATTCTACCGTTATGTTAATAATTAAATAAATTACAATACTTTTTCTTTTTTTACTTTACTATTTTTATACTTGTTGTGGCCAGCACGATGAATTCTATACATACTCCGCGAACTTTAAACGTATATGGGAGATGCCCGGGGAGATTTGAAGCCGTTTTTTAATGCATGGTTACCTGTTTATAGGCATCGAGAAGGAAACTGTTCCACACAGACCGCAAGCCGGCAGGAGTCAGCATGCGATGCCACTGTCCACCGGCGGCGGAGCCGGAGCAGCTGAGGAGAGACACTGCACGCTTCAGCAGCACCACCGAGTCATACAGCGCCAAGAAGAGGCAGTTCGAAAAGAAGCCCGGTAAGATCTGCAATGTTACCAGCAAGTCCACACTTAACATGCCCATTTTCACCCGGCCCTTGGCTCACACACGTCTGTCCTTCTGAAACTTATCTCTCCGAACCCATCCTGCTCATATCCGTATCTTCTCCGCTGTACTGTAATCTATTCAATGTTCCCGTTCAACGACCCTCTCAATAATCGGATAGACGCAGTTACCGCCCCCCGGCTATCCCTTCCACATTCCTCCGGCAATTATCGGGCTGCCCGATGAGATCCCGCAGTCTGTCGCTGCGATTTATATAGCCCGCATCATCGGGCTGTGTAATAAAAGTGGGGCTTATCTGCCCTAAGATCATGACGTCAGGGCGAAGGCTTCACTCGGGACGGGACGGGCCAGCGGGGAGGAACCTCGCGCTCTGCCAAAAGAGCACTGTC
The DNA here is from genome assembly GCA_015163995.2 of Mormyrus lacerda. Lineage (NCBI taxonomy): Eukaryota > Metazoa > Chordata > Actinopteri > Osteoglossiformes > Mormyridae > Mormyrus > Mormyrus lacerda. The sequence goes on from JAABNX020000030.1 coordinate 13,494,461, forward strand.
ACACGCCACGTGCAGCTGTTCGCGGGGGACGAGGGTGCCGGGCATGGCTGGCGGAAAAGGGACACATCCCGACTCACTCTCCTCACCCGCAGTCACCAGCTTACCCGAATAGCGTAATGCATGGATGATAAATAACGGCGCGTCGACTCGAAACAGACGCTAGGTTCAAAGTAAACTTTAGTGAAACAACTTTGAAACAAAAGTAAACTTTTAGACCTTCAAGTAGGCTTTGCCGCTGTCAATTTATAAAATTACCATACACCGCTACAAATAATAGTGTCAGTGATTGGATTTTTGTTTGTCGTGATATCTGAGAACATTAAAAAAAAAAAAAAAAAACGACAAAATGACGCCGCTCCCAGGTTAGTGATATCAGTACTCGCCCGGGTTATATTCCTGAGCCTGAGATCACCTAGCGTGGGGTGCGCGGACTGGCCATGCTTTGCTGCTGACACCGCCTGAC
>JAABNX020000030.1:13495023-13508816 GCA_015163995.2 Mormyrus lacerda
TCTCTCTCTCTCTCTCTCTCTCTCTCTTTACTATGTGTAAATATATTTACTATATTTACACATAGTAAACTAGTGACTATGATCATAATTCTCAAACTGAGGGCATACTTGTTATGAACAACTAAGCTAAACAAACCATTCGGGCTCATTCGGTTTCATTTGGCGTTTCAGTCCCAAATACCCTACGCTTGTGACATGTCTGAATTTTAGTATGTAGCACGTGCTCCATTCTTTCACAAATCAAGATAAAGTCTATTAAAACATTACAAAAATATCAAGACTACGCAATATCTTAAGTGATATCACATGCAGAAAGAACTGCTACCCATGGGATGGAGAACGCTTTCTTGAGAAAACTTGTATATGAGTTGCAAAGGGTGTTATCTCTGAGCAAGCAAACTGCTGTGGCAGGGTTAGGGTACAGACATCAGGGCTAAATAAAGCAGGAGGGCAATCCAGATTAAATCAAATTGTCACAGATGTGATGCTCCAGGCTGAAATCTTACGTAGGATTTAAAAGCTGTGCATGGCATGGCAATATTGAGAGTTTAGCAGCCTGGGGCACAGTGGCAAGGAAATTGATCAACATGTCCTTTAAATAAACTACTTTTAAATAAATTTATAGAATGAACAAACTTGGCAAACCATTTTCAGACACAGGGGGAAGGTCCTATGTAGGAGAACCAGGCTGTGCCACGTACCAAGAGATGTGATGACCCCAGGCCTTGTGAATCATCGCCTCCAGATTGCCGGCACTCCCTTGGTTTATGGTTGCCAGTTCACCAACCCCTCTTCAGACTGGTGACCATTTCTGTTAATGCATTCTTTACATACTCGACATGGCTATGCAGGTTTCCCCACAAAAGTGGTATAAACACATGTTTCCTGTATGCTGTCAGGTGGGCGTACGCTTGGCCTTAGCCAACGGCGGGCACATTTTCCAGAACACCCGCCTTGTATGCCATCTATCATTACGTGCCATTAGGTCTCGCCTGGTACACTTAAGACATGACATGCCGTGGGGAGGAATGCCGCACCTCTGCCTAACAAGCAAACTTCAGCTCAGTCATTCTGCATTAACTTCTAGGGGCATTTTCTGCTTGTAGATTTGTCTTTTTCTCATCCTGACACATGTTATCACACGGTTGGACTTACATAAGTGCTGCTGGGCCAGGATGGGTTGGAGTGCAGGTTGGCCCTCTCCCCATCGACCTGACAACACTGCCCAGGGGAACATGCCACAATCCGTGCGTCAAATACCTTATATGAAACCAATGGTGCTGTGAATCCTCACTGTAAAGCATATTCTGCTATTAGCAGTGTTGTCTTTTGTCTTTTTCCTCTAACTGCAGTGTTTTGGTGTGTGAGCCTTCTGCCCACATGACCGTCCTCCTAAGAAAGGTGGACTTTTTTTTCCCCCACAAAAAAAAAAAAGTATGACCTCACATGCTCATTGGCAGCAATAATGTAATTGCTGCTGTATTTAAATCCTTTGCTCAATGAGTAAAACTGGCCGGTGGGTCACGTTTCATTGGAAAGCGCTTTGTGGACGACCTCACACCCCATGGTGAATCAGAAGCGGCCGGTGGCATCAGAGCTGCAGAACACGCTGTTCGAAGCATGTGCCGGATCAGCAGTGCTCATGCAGCACCAGTGTAAGGTTAGGGAGTGGTACTCAACATGCAATATTTAGAGAGAGATATTTAGAGACCGTTTCCTTTATGTCAACACTGTATCAAATGTTCATCAAAATACAAGTGAATTTTCTGTGAAACGACATTCCAATGGACATTTATGCAGGGGTGTGAAATTTTAGGGTAAGTCCAGTAAATCCAGGTGCCAAATAAAACATTACACCTAAGCTACTTGCCTTTTCATGACTGGTGCTCTGTAAAGTATAGGATTAATCTACTCCACTTACAAGGCTTCGACATCAAATTTCTTCATGAAATACTTTAAAGGTTCCTTCATCACTAATTAATTCTTTACAAAATAATTGCCTTAATACAGATTTGCATAATGGGCACTGAAATATTCCTTCACATTAACTGCTCACCAAGAGCAGTCTGTGGTATGAAGAAGCCCATTTATTGCACTGGGCCATGCAGGTGAGACTGGAGTTTCAGGAAGTAAACTGAGGAGCTCCACAGACATCCCTGGGGGGCGCACATCATACAGCCTCGGTTTCCTCAGTGCAAGTCCAAACACCATGCTGTTTTGTTGTAAATACTTTACCTGTTTTTAATGTGTTTGAAGGAATATCAGCAGAAACTGCCATATAAAAAGCCATTAACATCACATAATGTTCAGCTAAGGAAACACTGGATTGATCATCCCCTTAAAAAGCTCTAACCAGTTTTGGGGGCATTGCGGGCCTATTTTTCCATTGAACTTAATTTCACCCTTTGCTCAGTATTCATCTCTGAAGCCAATCAGGTTGCCTGGCAGCAAGGAGCGCTAATGTGTAGGGTCACTTAGCGGTCCTGCCTTCCACAATAGGTGTGAGGTCAAATAACGTCAATGATCAGATTGAGCCTGAATAATTGACGCCTACTGTTGCTTTCTCCGTGCACAAATCGTCCATCATAAAAAGAAAGGTAAATTCAGGGATCGATGTTATATTAAATTCACGAAGATCGGTTACAGACCCACTCTCAACAGGGCTCCTGCAAGACATAGAGACGTCATGTAATATGGAGCTTAAGAAGACTGTGTGTACGGCAGGGTGAGCGAGATGGGTTCTCACTGACGCAGGACCAGTCAAAAGGCCTTGTCTGGCTTCCATCCTCACCTATCCCACCCTTCCCCCGGCAGTCAGCCGGGCCTTTCCGCGTAACGCTGGCAAGCGGCTCCCAAACCCACTACCCGTCTGTTTTCAGTCTGCCTCCTTATCAGTTAGACAGTTCAAGCAAACACGCTCGTCTGCACGGAGGGCCAGAATTCCAGGGGGATCAAGTGCCACTCCAGAACCATCGGTTCAGTCCCGTACAGAGGACGAGTCACTGGTCAACGGGAGTCCGGGACACGTGTCACCACCGTCTGAGGTGTGGACGGTAGGGGAAGATGCTGGAAGTACCATGTTCCAGTATGGGGGCCGGGATTTCTCTTACTGACAGAGAAAATGCAGAATTCAATTTAGACTTTACAGCCCTTTCGGCAACAGAAACCATGAAATGGTACACAAGTGATGTCAAATGTGAAAAAAGGGTTAGTAGGCATCATGAATTTGCAGAGGTGGTTTACACAGCTAAGCGGGCAGGTTATTTTAATTATATATTACTAAGATGGAGTTCAGCTGCAATTACTTAAGTCTTAAGTAGCAGCTCATCTCACGATTGGACTACAGTGACTCAGCACTAACATCTGAGATGACATGGATCACCAGGAGGAACGGCACACGGAGAGCAGTCCAGATACTTCGGACAGCTGCTCAGAGAAGGAACAACCACTCTCCCCCCCCCAAACTCACCATTAACAACATGTCAGCAAATTATTTTTAAAGGATAAACTATACTATCCAAACCAAAATGCTCCTTGGATAAATAAATAAACAATATTCCTTAAAAGTTCTTTCTTTCCCTGTGAGCAGGAAACAACATCTGTGATGAACAATGACATCAGAATTTGAAAATGTGTCACTAGTCACTTTTTAGAGTTCTTTACCCATTTTCTCTCTAAGGACAAGATCAGAGTGTAGTTCAAACTTAGCCATGTACCACAGACCCTACAAGTGGTCATTGAGTCATATGTCTGCATTTAATATTCCTGGCTAAAGTTGGCCCACCTGGCACATACAGGCACTAAGGGCATTGTGGAAGGCCTGCGACTAGGCCAGTAAGGAAGCTGTAGACTGCCTGACCTCCAGCCAGCTACTCGCAGCCATAGATATCAGAGCTGTGGCATCCACACAGCTGGTTCCATGACTCAGACGCAAGTTGCCATCTTGAGGGAATGATTAATTACACAAACGAGCCGGCAGGTGCCACAGCTGTTCTTGCGCAGCCCCCAAGGATAGGAGCAGAGAGTAGTCAGTGCCACGCGTCAGACTGTCAGGCAGCAGCGGGCAGACTGCAAAAGCGGTCAGTCTGTCACAGAGCACCAATAGACAAAGAGGACGTGCGGCCACAAGTGGATCCAAGCTTACTGAACCCTCAGCCCCAGGCCATAAAGAGACTTTCAGGAAGAGCAAACATGATGTGTTTGAAAGCCATCCAGGTGCTTCACACAGTTTGCACATCAGCCCCTGTGAGGCTTGAGGTGGATCGAGACCAGCCTGTGGGCATTAGCTTACGGGGATAAAGTTGAAGGAGAAGTCTGGCGGACACTCTGTTGTAAACTAAACATAGATCTTTGCTCTCCAGTCATTGTACAAACAAGGAACACGCTCTCCGAGTTCCTGAAAAGATCAAGTGTCGGCAAGGACCAGCATCAGTTTTAAAGCCCCGAGAATGAGCTCTGTTAGGGCGTTCTTTTCAGTGAGCTTCTCAACTGATGAGAGCACCACTACAAAATGGAAGAATTCCCCACTCTGAGAAGTACCTAGGGGCAGATAACAGTCCTCAACTACACACAGCACTGGATTACTGGCCTGTGTTACAAGGCTGCGCTTGGAGCACATTGAAGGCTCCTCCAGGCTAGAGACAAATGGTACCGTCCACCTTGTCTATACAAGCAGTCATTAAAGGCTAATTACTGGAAATGCAATGAAGGCAAAGTGTCTCGGTTTTACCAAAGCTAATTATGGCTAATTACAGTACTGGCTCATTAAAACGGATGCCCTTTGAATTAATGCTTTCAGACAGTGCTGTTTGCAGATTCACATGGCTGCTTGTAGGACAGCTTATCAGCATTTCAACATTAAACTGACACAAATTAGAGGCCATAGTGCATAATTAAAACTGATAAGAATCAGTCCACCTGTTCCTAGTTCCCCGCGTAGGTATAACTTCATGTTGTTTTCATTTGTTTCTGTCTGTGGAACAGCTGCTGCAGTTTGTGTTGTGCATGTCACATTTCTGCCTGGGCCCTGAATAGGGGATCATCTCAGAAACATAACATTTGCTCCTCTGCGCAACCTTTGTCACATGGTCCTGCCCACTGTCCTGCCCAGACTTCTGACAAGAGTAACACCAGTGACAAGCCACTGGAATATTTGATTAAAGACAGCACAAAATTAGCCCCGTTAGACCGGTCAGATCATGCCAGCATTCCACTCCATCACAAAGCATAAATCGCTGCCCTCGTGTAATTTATAGTTCATTTCGGTTAAACGAAAGCATCAGTCAACTGTTTTAGCAACAAGACTTCCAAACATTTTCCATTCGTCAGGCTAATGACCAGTGCAGGGGTCTCCAACCATTTTCACAGTCGGGTCAGGGTGGGAAATATGCATCGTATCAGTGCATTGCTGCACCTACCACATGATTAAACATCACAGGATCCCAGGTGGCAACCCCCCAAGCTGACACAGAGTTGAGTCCCACCCTCCGGAAATAGACATCTATCTGCTACAGCCAGGTATTATATGGGTGTTCCCTTGGCATGGTCCAGCCGCTCAGGTCCACAGCAATGAGGATCCTGTGAGCCAAATCACCCTCTGCCAATTGTGCCACATGGCTGTAACTGACGCTCCCTCACAATATAGGTAATGTGCCTCATTTGGGACTCCGTGAGCAACCACTCGTTCAACAAGTCAAACTAGAGGTACCCAAGTACTCTCTGAAAAGACACAGTACCAAAGGAGTCCAGTCTCTGTGTCAGGTCACTGGATAGTGCCCATGTCTCACAGCCTTACAGCAAAATATGGAGCACCGGGATTCTAAAGATTTGGGGCTTTCTTCTACTTACAAAGATACTGGGAGAGCCACACATTCCTTTTTCAACCATCTCATGACCCCTCATGCTCTCTCAATCCATCTACTGACTTCATACGAAGAGTCACCAGATACAGGAATGTTGCTGCTGAGGTAAGTGAACCTCTTTACGCTATCGACATTCTCTCCATTGACAGACACCCTGCTGGTGGCTGTTTTATCCTGGACACTTGCAGGCTCAGACACTCAGACACCTCACTCAGTCTCTTCAGAGCCCCAATCAGAGCCTCCATTGACTCTGTGAAGATCACAGCATCATCAGCAAAGTAAAGATCAGTGAATCTTTCTTCAACCAACAGATGCCCCATAGCCACTGGACCCCACGACCCTGCCCAACACCCAGTCCATGCAAGCATTGAACAAGGTAGGAGCAAGAACACACCCCTGATGAACCCCAGAATCAACTGGGAAGAACGCAGGGGTTCTGCCTCCACTCTGGGCAGCACTCATAGTAGCAGTGTACAGGCCGGCCATGACATCCAGCAACTTCGGGGTATCCCATAAAGTCTCAGGATATCCCTTAGGGCAGCTCGATCAGCTGAGTTGAACACTTTATGAAAATCGACAAAGGCTGCAAAGAAACTCAACCGATAGTCATATTTCTAAACACAGATCTTTGCTCTTCAATCAATGTGCAAACAAGGAACACCCTGTCCAAGTTCCTGAAAAGATCAAGTATCAGCAAGGACCTGCATCAGTGTGAAAGCTCAGTGCCAGAATGCAGTTGATAGACTTCTTAGACGTAAAACCAGACTGCTCTGGTCACTGGTAGGCAAGCACGGATCCTATTGAAGATGATCTTAGCAAGGACCTTAACGGCACTGAGAGCAATGTTATCCCCTTTTAGTTGACGCAGTCCAGGCAAAAGCCATTCCCTTTCCTTAGTGATAACAAGTCCAATTTTTCCAACATTTGGGATGTGGCCCAAATGGAACAAAGATTGTTTGCAATCTCTGGAGGACAGATTTACTACCTACTTAAAGAAGTTCACTCCATATACCACAGATCCGCTTTCACCACGGTCACAATCCTCATAGCCAGCCCTGTTTGTGCCAGTGGTTGCACTGAAGTATCCCACAGCCACACTCACGGAGACATCACTCACCAGTGTCGGAGTATACAGGGAGACAACAGACAAGACACCCAGAGATTACCATAATCTGAGTCTCATAATACGGTGCTCATTGAAAGGCCTCACATCAGACACCCTTGGGAGGAGCCAATCCACAACAACAACAGCTACTCCCTGAGTATGGCAGCCATCAGAGTGACTGGACCAATAATAGGTGTACCCACCTACAGAGATCTGGCCACCCTCCAGTCTGCGTACCTCAGAGAGTGCGGAGTTTACAGCAGAGGAAGATGGTCACCATGCTGGACAGACAGACAAGATGATCCACTAGCCTACTCAGATGGGCCACCTCAGCTTAGGACCTGAGCGCTGCCATGCAGTGTATGATGCCTCAGCACCACATTCTTCCAGGGATGAGGCTCCCAAGGGCTTTCCTCCATCCCCTTCATGGTGTGTGCAGCCTTCATGTGGGTGGCTGCAGCAGAGCTACTCCGCAAAAAGCAGAAAAGAGTTTTATCTGCTTCATTGGAGCTCTGTGGAGTTTTTGCAGTTGCTGGAGTGCCAGTCCAGCCATCAACTCCAAAATTTTTCCCTGCAAGTTGGATAAGCACTCGCAGTGCCAGATGTCATACTCAAGACACACAGTGAGACCTATTTTTACCAAAAGAAAAAATTATAATCTGAGTAGCTACCAGGGGGCTGTCAATGGTAAAAGCTCTTTAGTGAGCACTCACAGTCCAAGACAAAGTCAAGTACAAAAGAATGTCTGATTTTCAGTGTTATGCGGGTCACTTGGGCTTTGTGTAGGTTACTAATAGCCGTTGTTAAAGACATGGCCAGATAAAACATGGGTGTAGGGGGTTTTTTTTAAGTCAAAACAGCATTAAATTAAAATAATTTTACTTAATAATTAATAGCATGAACAAAAAAAGATTCACGAAACCTACTTGAAAATTATGTCCAGATGAACAAATGAAAACCTTCTTAAGGAATATAGCAATCAAAAGAAAAATGATTTACCTGACTGACAGTTTTCTCTGACACAAAACAGCTTCCAGGTAACTGTAGAACTATGAGATGCTTTTGACCATACAAACTAATTCAGATGAGATATGGGAGGAGCAGTTGTAAAACAATCATCTTTCTATACCAAAATGAAAAGAAAGTAATTAATTGTCAACACACCACAGAGGACACAATAACAAAATGTGTCCTCTGCATTTAACCCATACGTGACATAGCAGAGGTAAGCTATTATTTAGCACCTGACGAGAAATTCCTTATGCAGGGTACCCGAGCAGGACCTCACTGATCGGGGATTCAAACCAGCAACCTTTTTACCACAAGCATACTTCCCTAACAATTAGGCCAACTTGCCCCAACGGCATCAAGCATCAGGAAAGAGCACGGCTGGGAGCATAGTAACAGGAGGGCCAACAGTCAGGGAACAGGCTCACAACCCACGGGACCCGAAGAACACCCAACAAGACGGATGTGTTTGTCTGTGAGCCTGTTGGTCCATACGTGGCCCATTTAAATGGCGGCCAAACAATGGTGTGAATGTTATGTTCCATGTGAGATTCTGTGGCTGATAAAAACACAGATAGCGAGTATATAGTACTGTGATCCCCTTCTGTCAGTCTGCTTTCCCTCCGGTTGTCGAGGTCATCAAGCCACTCCTATGGCAGAGTTTAACAGTCCAGCACAGCAGGTTTTCCAAACCTCCGAATTATATCCACATGGCCGACCTGCTAACCAAACTCTTCCAGGTAGAGTCATGATTCTTAGAACGCTCCGGTTCGGCGAACTGCTTTATCTTTAACAGAAATGTTCTCACAGGCGAGACAGACAACTGCAGTGTCTGTGTACTCAGTAAACTGTTTGCTTTACTTTAAAGGACAACTGGATTTCTGGTTAAATCCCCTCTGGGACAGGCGACCACCTATAAGTCTCGCTTACAAAGAGCCCCCCACCCCTCCACCTGTTAACCACAGAGCAAGGGGCCTGTAAAATCACCCAGCACGGACGATCAGGGTGGTTATCCTGTACAAGAACACGACACTGGCCTATACAGAACCGCCCCATTCAGAGCATAAGCAAACTTGTCCTGTTATAATGAACCAATTCAGAACATCCAACCTTTAGGAGTTCATACCATAGCATAAGCATATCAGTGACCCTGAAAGTAAGACAGCAGTGTCCAGAGGATTCTGTGATTTGAGCGGGCCACACAAGACACAGTCATGGTGCTGCATAGTACGTCACAGTCACAACAGAAGCATCCTAAGTGAAACCACCCCCCCCGCCTCAGACAACCAGCAGCAGTTATGTAACATCCAGAATGCCACGTGCTGCATGGTGTATGAACATCGAGGCTGCATACATACCGTAACATTATATAACCGAGAGACACTCGATGCCAACACTCAAATACACAGGGCAGACAAACATAACACTAATGGCTCCTGGCTACAACACTCTATAGGTACTCAAAGTGTGTGTGAACCCAAGAGTGTCTACTAGTGTGCATTTCTTTCATATCATCAAGTAATTGAACATAAAACAATCTGAACTGAACAGAGAACATCTGACCTATACACTGTCAGAAATAAAATGTACCTTACCTCCATCTGCCAATTGTACCCTAGCTGAACATAAAAGTTCACCTTATGGTACGGAAATGCACTGTGAGGAACATCTCCAAGGTACCAACAACATTAATGTACCCCCAATGGTATAAAAATGTTCCTCGTAAAAATATCTGTTTCTTAAAGGGTACATTTACCTTCATCAATTGGCAGACCCTTGAGGGTACAGCCCCAGTGACAAGCAAAGGTACAAATTGGTACTATTTTTTCTGACAGTGAAGAGACATGGTCTGAACACAGTAGATCTCGCAGGAAGAGAATTGGTCCAAACAGCGTAGCATTCTGCTATGACACTACAATAATCTGTAGCAAAGATGGTCAGTCTTCGCTCTCTTTAGTCTTTCTTTACTTCTTGTGCCAATCTAAGTGGCCTTTCCCTTATCATCTCTTGGCATATTTGAACTGTATCCGCTGGTGCTACAGGTATCGACTTTCAGAGGCGTTTACAAGGTATCTTATCTCCCTGATATAACAAAAATCTTTGTTTCTATACTGGTGATAAAGTTGCCTGGCTATCACTATTGAATGTGGCAGAAAATATTCCCTTCCTTGTGGATCTATAGCAGTCACTTAGCTAATCGTCAGATCAGATACATAGGAAATTCCTCCTGCACTACAGTCCGTGACCTAAAACTCTACTTGGACAAAACTAACAACTCTGGGGACTTAATTCCATTTTATTCAAATTTATGAAAACAGCTAATTGAAGCAAATCCTTTTAATCCAAAATTATTCCACTAAAATAGTAGGAAACATTATGACCAAACTCTAAGTCTGACTGTTGGACTTCAAGGAATGCACCCAGAAGTTTTAGCAATTTCATGTTCTGAGAAGAACCAATCGATGCACAACCGTGTGGTCGAGATGGACTGTGGGACGGGTCTCCGTTGCCAGCCTCAGTGTCCAGGTCCACGCTGAAACTCAACCAATCATAAGAGCCGCAGCTAGCACCTGACGGCCAGTCAGCATTCGAGCAGGAGTCCCCCCCTGGACCTGTGGGCTCGCCTGTTTTCCTGCAGCACAGCCTGTTCCCTGTCTGTGCTGAAAAGTAACCGGCCCATCAATACGCACAGCGGGACTCCAGAGCGGCGCAGCTTCCGCCATTTCCGGTGGCCGCATGGAGCAGGAATGCCGGCATTTTCTCGTGCACTGAGCGCGCTTTCAGCCCGTTACTTAAAAGCGTTAAAGAGCTGAATGCACGAATGCGAGCACACAAACAGTATGACAGGACACGGAGTGCCACGTAACACAACGGGTTAGGGGGGCTTGGCAGGTGCCTGCAACCCCTCGCTCTTTTCTCTCTTTGTCCCAGGCTGCCCGACACGCCAGTCGTCCCTGGGGGTAGTCTGCTTGGAAGAGGCTTTGCTTGAGCCTAGAAGACACCGTGTCCTTGTCCCCTCACAGCCAGTTCCACCCCTGGCCCGTTGGAACACTTCCGCCGTGCGCCACGTCCAGCTCCAGCCCAACACAAACATCCTGCCCGACCGCGGTGCGTTTTCTGCCCGAGATCACCACACAAAAGGACGATAATAACCACCACCACCCCCCCGCGGATACTGGGATCATGTTATTCAGCATCAATAAAATATGTATTTATCTGCTTTCAGAAGAAGAAAGCCCACAAGCCCTTTAATAGCTGCTGATGGTTCTTGGAGCTGCCCGAGCCCCATTGTCACAATGGCCTTCTGTTTTCGCCATGGGAATTAGATGATGTCTGCCGTTGCCAAAGCGCTTCTCTGGCAATGAATCGCCTTCTTGTTCCTGTTTTGTGTGAATGTTGTAATGAAGGGGGGGCTGTCTTCCCTCCATGTTTTCAGCCATCGTGGTTGCAGCTTCCCTGTGCGGGCGCAGCCCTTCATTACCAGCAGCTTCGGGGAAGTTACTCACAAAAGTAATCCATTACAGACGGAGGTGAAAAGTTCAGGTCCAGAAAGTACAAACGCACAGCAAGTACTCAGCTGGTTGTTTGAAACAAAACCTCGGTCTGGATTTGTATTTTCTGGACCTGAGCTTTCCACCTTAATCTGCCTGTAATGGATCACTTTTGTGTCCACGCGTGTATCCCACACATTGGTAATGGTAAACAGTTGCTTTATCAACAATCACAAGCAGCCAGGTGAACAAGCGAGCATGAGGTGCACAAGACACACAGAGCGGACCAGGTGATCCCCATAGATTCCACTAGATCCCAACCAGCAAGGCACCACTGAGGTACCCAGATCAAGGTACCGCCCCCAAGCACTCCTCCCCGGGCGTGGAATTAGCTGCCCCCTGCTATGTCACATATGGGTTAAATGCAGAGGACACATTTCTTTGTTGTGCACTGTGTGCTGTGGTGTGTCAACAATGACAATCACTTAATTCTAAAAAAATTCTAATTAAAAAATATTTGTCATCATGTTCCCTTTCACTGCCTTGAATCAATCTTAGATCAGTCTTAGACGGATGACCATTTCCTTCTTGTCAGTTTAACTATATTCCACCAGGACATGCCAATTCAACCAGAGTATTTTGCCTGACTCTTCAAAATCTGAAAAATGAGGCGGGTTAAATGCAATCACCCTGCACTCACTGCCGTCTCATAATGTATGTATGTGTGCTTCCCTGTGTACATTAACTGAATTGCGTCCGAAATAGGTCAGGGTTGTCTGTCGCTGTACACATTACTATCTTGGTAACCTTTGTCTAGACAGTTTGGGAAAGGATCCAGGCCTCTCTGTGGCTGTAAGCATTCTCCACACATTATGCAATGTTACACAGTATAGCAAATAACAGAGCGACTTACGCTGGGTGCACTTTCCGAGGGTGTTTGGCATGGGCAGGCAGACACGTCTCTCGCAGACGTCCTGCTAATCCAGCAGACGGCACTGGGAGGACCCGGAGTCCTTAAAGGGGAATTCCACCCAAAACCATCTTTCATCACAAGCAGGTTTGCAGTGTATCCAAATGCAATCAGGGTCTGTCTCTACTTTTGTCAAGAAGCCCGTCTGATGCATTATGGGTCAATCACTTCAATGGTCGGAAGAGTAAATTATACGGTGATTTTTTTTTTTTTTAAAGTCTGCAAACATGCAATAGTTTTATAAACTATATGGCCAAATGTATATGGACACCAGCTTGTCCTACATCTCCTTCCAAAACCAAGAGAAATAAGTTGCTATGGTAACTTCCCAGACAATTCTGGGAAGGCTTTCCATTGGATGCTGGAACTCAACTTGTGGGGTTTTCTGCCATTCAAGTTGGGTATTGATGAACAGAAATGTGGTGAACTGACTTGCTGGAAAGTGCACACCGTGCGATGCTGCCAAGTGCAAAGTCACAAACCTCACAAGCACCTGTTGCTGGAGATTGTAGGGCCATGTGCTTAATTATATACCTATGGCAGCAATGGTTTTTGGCATAATTAGGTCATTCCTGTAATTAATAGGGGTATCCACACACTTTTGGACACGTAGTGCATGAAGTAGGTGTCATTTTAAAATCATTTAAGCTTACTGCCCTAAACCCTGTCACTAAATGTTTGGATCTCACGTCAGCTCTGAAGAAACATGGGTCACATGACAATATCAGATCGACAGAGAACACCTCACGTCACTCAGCTCTGCCATACTGTAATTACAGCTAATATATTACACTCATCATCTTTGGACAATTACCTTAATACTGCTGCTAGGTACAATAGTTTACCTAATTACTTATTAAAAAATGGCATCACCTACATTCAAATGTAAATGTCATTAAAATAAGTGTTTTAGTATCTATGATATATTCATAAAATACAGATTAGGATAGCCTAATCTGTACGACATCCTGTTTGTCAGTGGAAACTGAGTCCAGGTGGATTTTTACACTGTTAAATATACATTTAGTCCAATCTTATAATTGCTACATAAATTAGCAAAAAAAAAGGTGATGTTTCAAAAATGCTACGATCCACTTCCACTCAGGAAGCAGAGCACACTGCTGTACACGCAGATGTTTCCACTATTTTACCACCATCTGGGGGATCCCTTTGGTAACTTGGTATATTTTGCCGATCGCGATCAACCATTCAGCTATATAATATGTGGCCCTCGCAAGACCAACCTGCTGGGAAAATGGCAGAGGTTCCTAATGACCAGTCTGCGCATGCTGTTGCTGTATGGATATAACCCGATGGCCAGTCTGCGCATGCTGTTGCTGTATGGATATAACCCGATG
>JAABNX020000030.1:13508916-13522294 GCA_015163995.2 Mormyrus lacerda
GCCAGTCTGCGCATGCTGTTGCTGTGTGGATGTAACCCGATGGCCAGTCTGCGCATGCTGTTGCTGTGTGGATGTAACCTAATGGCCAGTCTGCGCATGCTGTTGCTGTATGGATGTAACCCGATGGCCCGTCTGCGCATGCTGTTGCTGTGTGGATGTAACCCGATGGCCAGTCTGCGCATGCTGTTGCTGTGTGGATGTAACCCGATGGCCAGTCTGCGCATGCTGTTGCTGTGTGGATGTAAGCAGGATGCACTGAGTTGATTCAGGTAGTAAAAAGCTATTTTCTCGCCATGGGCCATTAAAGCCCTGTGAGACGTGGAGGCCAAAAAGGACATAAGGCTGAGGTGTGTGATCTGGCAGAATAAAGGGCCACATTTCACAGGGACTGATATAGGAGCCGCCTCTTTGAGGGGTGACCGTGTCTTTAGTATATGGCAGGGGGTGGACGATGATTTGAAATCGGCCCTGGACATTAAGGTCCCCCACAGTAAATTTGCCGACCGGGGACGGGAATCCCCATGACAAATTTTACCACCCCACGTAGCCATTGGTCCACTGGGGAAATGCTCGGTATGCCAGATGGCCAGTGCAGCCCTGGAGGGGGGGTCAGTGGTGCCGAACAGAGCAGACAGGTCAGGCAAAGCTGGCAGAGCTGCTGTAGACCTGACAGTGGACTTGTTCTGGGGAGCAATGAAGTCACTTTCCCACACGCCGCAGGGGCTACGGCATTCCCAATTAAACCATGGGATACATAATGCCTCACCGCCTTCTGCCTGTAGGGGGCAGACTGCTGGCACTGGCCCCAGGAGACAGAAAGGACAGGGGAAGCCAGTGGACAGACAGAGCATCAGCACTGGCTCCACTGCAGCACTGCCAGCCAGAATGAGACATCAGAATGGTTAACACTGGAGCTGGGTAGTCAGTGGGGCTGCTTTATCAGCTGAACTTTTATTTATTGAAATCTCGAGAGTGTTTTGCAGAATTCTACATTCACGGGATCCGATTTTACGGCTTGGCGCCTTCAGAGGCATGACTGCTCATAGCCTTCCTCCCAGCGACCATCATCATCATCAGCAGCAGCAGCCCTGCAGTCCCCCTAGCACAAATGCAGCCCTGCTCACTGCCAATAAGAGGACACACACACACACACACACACAGGCGCAGTTCAAACGACGGTTAAAAACCTACCTCTTTCAGAAGTCCTTGGATTTATACTTTCAGGATTATATTCATTATTATTATTATAATCTTGCCAACAGAGTTTTTAGAATGATAGTATTATTAGCCAGGTTCTATTGATTCCGTATGAGAATGATGAAACTTCAAAGCACTGATGTAGCACTGACTAAGGGCATCTGCCAAATGCAGTAAATGCAAATGACGTCCACATATTTGTTTATGGGGTCTCACCATTCAGTTCTGTGTTTCTATGGGCCAACAAAATACAGGACTTTTTAGCCTTTTTGATTGCATTCAGATTTTTATAAAATTGAGTTTTATATTGTGGGGACTTGAAAGACGTCCCCAAAACCTAAAAGGTGACAAGTTTCACTATATTGCAGGGAAATTTGGTCCCCACTATGTAATAATTACAAAAACACAAACACACAGACCTGTAATTGTATCTTTGTGGCGACTGTTCATTCATTTCTATGGGAAAATGTTAATGCTATCCCTTAAAAAACTCTTAAATTAACCCGGTCAAACTGTTAGAGTGAAGATATCAGGCCGCCAGCTTCACACACACGTGGCATAAGCCAAGTCTTCAGCAAGAAGGAGCAACATGTGGAGCTCATGACAAGTACAGGCAAAGAGTGTGACAGTGTGTGACCACCGCAGAGATTCACCTGGTAGGATGTTCTCTTCACAGGAGCACACGGCTGCTCACCCAGCTGGCAGACACGCAGATAGACAGGCGGCCGGGCAGCTGGAAGCTGATCTTCCTGCCTATGTGGACCAGCTCTGGTGAAGGACGTCATTCTCCAGCCCCTGCCGAACTGGGAGCCAGTGAGACCAATGAACTTGTAGAATCCAGCTGTCAGCTCAACATCTGGCCAGCAAACAGACCTCCTGCTGTCCTGCAGCACTACTGGGAAATGTCCAGTTTGGGACTGGCCGGACTGGGGAAGGCCAATGTTAAAGGCCTTTATATACCTTGTCCTCGACTATTGAACAGGATTTGGCAGTGTTATGGTGAACAACCGCACTCTCCTAAAAATCTTCTTGGCACTACAGAGTGAGCTTTTTACAAACCATTTTATAATTTCCTCTGGGTGAAATACATGCCGAATTATGTAATATTTTAACGTCAGAGTGCTTTGCTGTATCCTTTTTCCTTTCAAGTTTGTTACTCTTGGCTTTATTCCCATTCAATGGTTCATTCCTCCTCCGATCAGGCAGCGATTCGAATCTGGGGTACAGACACATTCCAGCACAATAAGATGGGGTCTGTGTTAGCGGCTTATGTAACCCTGAGGCAGAGAAGGCACACGAGCAGGGGGAGCAAGGACAGCCATCTTCATTTGTCTGGAGCTCGCCACCTCATTATAGCATCGCTCTGCACTGACTGTAAGCATGTTTCAACCCCCCGGGCTATTTCTGTTACCGTTAGTACCACTGGCAGTGTCAGATGGCCAGGGCCACTTCTGCCCCCTAGTGGTCATAACTGAGCGGTTACGTCACCTTTGAAAGTATGACTGCATTAGTTGAGTATAGAGTTACAGTCACAGAGTACTCAACTGGTTGGTTGAAACAAAACCATGGTCTGGATTTGTGCTTCCTGGTCCTGAACTTTCCACCTCTGTTTAAAGAAATGACAAGTATGCATGCAAAATACAGAACTGACCTTCACTAATGGTGTTTTCTTGGCCGAGCAGGTCGGTCTGTCATGTTCTCCAGAGAGCAGGCGTTCCATCTCCCTGATCCTGGGCAGATGCACATGGGAATCAGACTGATGATCTTGCTTCCATCCAGGTCTGACCATACAGAAGAGCAGCAGAAGAGGGATCAGCTGGGACACATCGGTCTGTTTCCATATGATCAAATCAAACAGCCCATTATCTCAGCTCCCTCTGGAGCCCCACTGCACCATGTCACAGCAGCAGAGGATCTGCATTCAGGGACTACAGGTATCTCTGGCCAACTTGGCGACTCTGCTTCGATAATCTTGTGCGAAAATAGCAGAGGGTGTCAGGTAAAGGACAAGGGGTGTTGATTTTTAACTTTAAAGAATGTAAATGAAAATGGCTGGTCTAAGCTGGCAGGGTGAAGGAGATAGGGTTATTAAAACCAAACAAAAGCCAGGCTCTGATAGGCTTAGCACTGAACCTGACCCAGTAAAAGAGAGTGATCTGGAAAAAGATCCCGGGTGGTATGACTGCCTCATAGCAGCCCAGCACCAACCCCATCGGGGGGCCAGCCCTGATGGCCAAGCGACCCAAATTCCCTGGTGGCAGAATCTGAGCAGGCAGAGGAAAACATGACAAGGTCATGCCGTAAACAGCAGGCATAAAGACGAAGTCAAGGAAGGACTAGGATGAGAAGAGCAGCCCCAGAGTAGAGGGGGAAGGGGTCCGCAACGGAGCCAAGGTGACAACGGCAAGGCGGGGGCATCAGGGCGGACACTGTCACCTTTCTGCGGCGTGGGAGCGAACTGTAGGGAGATCACATGACCACCCTCAGGCTCCCATAAGCTCTGTAATTACAGTGCGCTCATCTCAAAGCTCCATCTGCCCTGGGATGGCTGCGAGTCAGAGTCACCAGACAGAAATGAGCAAACCGGCAGCATGGTGTCCTGAGCCTGAATAGGCACTTTAAGCAGCACAGACCCCCACGGCTTTGTGCAGATGCTCATGACCTGGAAAAAAAAACGCAACAAAAAAGCAGAACCTGCTTACAAGGGAACACTTAAAAGAAGTAAGCAGGGGTCCACCTCGAACCCTTTTACAAAATGATACAACAGACGTTCTCAAACTTTTTTGGATCAAGTACCACTTTGGATTAAACCAAAGCAGTCAGGTACTTCATAAGTAACAGTAACAGAGAATATGAAATATATCTTAATAAATCTGAAAACGATTCATTATTCTTATCAATTCAATTGAAAAGTTATCATTGCTGACACAACAATGAAATATGCCCTCTGCATTTAACCCATATGTGATATCATGCCATAGCAGGGGGCAGCTAATCCAGAACTAAGGGAGCAGTGCCATGCTCAGGGTACCTCAGTTGTACTTTGCTGGTTAGGGATTTAAACCAACACTTTTTCAATCACAAGCAAGCTGCCCTAAACATTAGGCCATCACTGCATACCAAAATGCTCACCCCTCCCCTTCGGGAAATCAAACCAATACAGTTTATACAGATGTACAAAAAAAAACTAACAGAGTTGTCACCATCCATCACCCTCTGGATTATTGGGCCAGTACACTTCCACTTTACTGCTCTCCTACAAAGACTGACCACGAAGGGACTTGAACCCTCAATCTTCTGATCCGAAGGCAGACGCTTCCATTTCTACTTTTTTTTCAATGCACACAACGACGTACCATGGTCTTCTTGCATACCCCCCTTGCGGGCACCACTGGCGATACACATACTGCAAATTGAGAAGCAGTGCAACACTGCATGTGAATAATTTATTTTCTCATGCAAGAAGGCACAGAACGGGTCAGAGTGGATTAGATGTCCTGGTTCAAAGAGGACGGACCAGTCTCTCAAGGTGTCCATAGATAGCCACAGGTCCCACTGCATGTGCTCTGAAAAGATGTTCTGCTTGTTTGGCCAAGTGCTGATAAACCAGACCTCACTCTACTATGTGAGACAGTACATGAAACAACTTCCCCTTTAACCCCGTCAAGACAACGGTATTTTTCAGGAAACGTAGCGACTGATTGACAGAGCCCAGGACACGGCTGGGGTCACATGCCACTTGCTCCGTCACAGCCAGATCCACCCCCGCGCACAAATTTGGCACTGTGCTTAAAAGGACCACTCCCAAGATGTAAGGGACACATTCGGACATGCAGTCAGGTTAAAAATGCAAGCTGTCGATCTGTTAGGACTTATATATGGACAGGGATAACAAGGCAAAGCTAATCGCCATTCATAGTCTCAGTGACTTCTCAAAGCACCGGGTCAGACCCCAATTCATACTGTGTCCCTTACAGAAATACTTTGGTCAGCTGGCTGGCGTGAGATTTTCAATTCGAGGCAAGTCCGCGCACGCATTTACACGTATGTAACATTTTTATTACCTTGTAAATAGTCTGCAGGGTTTGCAAACTACCCCATCGCTTTTATTGTAGCTAATTTTAGGCTTATAATGGAATAATATACATTTGCTGTAAAATTTCTTGCGTGAGCGTTTGAGTCTGGCAACCCTGGATCACCGTAAACTGAACGCTACAGATGCCTTTAATCTCGTTTACCGTTTTTGTGTGAAGTAAAGTAAAATAATGAGATCTGAAACTAATAACACAATGCAGTACACTAGAGCGAAAAAGCAGTATTTGGAAACTTCTTTAAAATGATTTACGTGGCATCCTAGGGTCAGAACCACACTATGAATTATTCATTATGCTTAAAATCTTTGAAAAGCACGGTCGCCAATGAAAGGTCCCATTTTTGTCAAAATGAATTTAACGAGGTGAAATGCGTTTGATTGGAAAAATGAAAACCACATGCAAAATAAAAAAACGGTAGAAGATCAACCTCAATAGAATTCATGCATTTTATGCGTACAGATCAACCAACGCGTTTTTATAGATTCTGAACGCATCGATTATGCTGGCTACAGGATTCAAAATTAAATGCTGCCCCCTTGTGGATTTATATTGAACTAAATAGCGAGAGAACGCATGGATAGTTATTTTAGTAACTGCTATCCCATATTGTTAACCAGACTCATTTCTCTAACTGCACGCTCGGCCTTTGCTAAAAAGACTAGGTATCGAACCTAAAATAGAGAGAGCAGTGGTATGAATGATGAGGCCATTCTCAATTTAACCAGTGGTCAGGTACACAGGGCAAATATACTGGTTTTAAAAACACAATTAAATTGAGAAGGCAGATCCAGACATCTTTGGTAGAAATTATGCCAATGCACACCCACGATTCTTAAACAGGTTTAATTAAACTCTATTAAAGAGCATATAGAATATTGCAAACTCCAACAGCGATCAAGAACTGGCCTTCGGGCAGATCGACACAGCAAGTCCAGACCGCATAAAACCAGATCTCTGCACACTAATACAATCCAAGCCCGTGGCACTATCAAGGCAGCTGGCTGACAACATTCCATGCCCCTTTCAAAACTGTACTTTTTTTTCACTGCGCCAAACGGTGGAAGAAGCAGTTGCCATCTGTCAAAGCCTGACGAGGTGCTCAGGGGGACCAGGGTCGACTCCAACTGGAGCTGCTGCAGCTGGATAACATTCAGCACAACTCCGAGCCCTCACCCGCAGCAGGACCTGGCCTGCAAACAGAACCACCACCCGTTTGTCCCACGCTTCTACATGACAACAAGAGGCAGGTTTAGCCTGAATGAGGATGTATGGCTTTTTAAAATAACACCTACGGCACCGCAGCTCAACAGAAGGACTCTGGTGTTGAGGGAGCAGAGAGAGTGGTGATTCATCAGATAACATCTGGAGAAGGTACACTCTGTCTTAAAATGTTTCTCTTGTTCTAGTTGTAACCTTAGTCTACAAAATGAGCACAGTGTGTTCCTCTATGATATAAACAGCATGTACTGCTGTAACCTGTATGACTGTTCATTAAAGAGAGTTAATGATTTCATACTGATCCCATAGACTGAGGCAGCACAGTCATACATAAAAGTAAGATTAGTTAAGCCTGACCTCACTGAGCTGCTTGAAGGGTTTGGGTTCTGCTGTTGGATTTGCAGGTTGTTCTGGTGCCTCCACAACACTGGACTGCACCACTCAGTCAGGATGCTGAAGACCCTCCACTGCGTACCTGTATAGTGTGGGCTTAGTACAGATATCCAATCCTGGACAGGGGAAGCACCCTGGATTCAGTTTGGGGGCACTGAGAGGATTTAAGGTGATTTGATGAGGGTGCTGGGCAAGTTGGAGACACTGGGCCAAGGTCAAAACAGGGGACAGGATCAACACAGACACACACCAGCCAGACATTCATGAGAAGGTGTTCTCATTTATTTACGTGTACAAAAGAATGGCTTCTTCAGCAGATCCATAATCGCAAGCGTGGGTGTCATCCGGTGCAAACTATTTTAGCTCCACTGTGTCACTCCACCCATACAGCACATATGCAGTGATCGCTCCCGGGAGTCACAGGAGGAGTTACACACACGATTCTCGTCTGCAGAAAAGAGCCACAGCATTACAGTATCTCAGAAAGTCACAGAACGGCAGAAGGCCCCTCAGGATTAACAGACAGTATCGTCTATTTCTAAGGTTGGCTCGAAACCACAGTAAGGCTACAATCAAATCCTCTTTCCAGCCCAGTTACATTTCAGCGATTTCCATCTGAAATCTAAACGGCAGCATTTTGCCCAGAAAATGAGTCCTAGTCAACATCAGCTGAAGCAGTGAAGATGAAGGTCTTTCTCTTTTCGATCTCTGACATTTACATCATCAGTATAAAGGAAGTAGAGCGTTAAGCTATGAGATGCGAAAGCACTAAGACTTTAAAGTGAGACATCACTTTTCCTCAGTCATCCTTCCATCCCACGTTCCGAGCTTCAAACCCCATCTGTCTACCGCCATCCGTATCCCCTCTTCCGTGACGGAAGTGACAGCCATGATCTATTGGTTTTCTTTTCGATTTTGTTGAGAGTTAAAACTCACTATTAGTGTTCGACATGTCAATCACTTCCATTTTTATTTACAAATGCTCTTTGCAGAATATTTTTAAATCATATTTATTAGCTTGCATTTCATATCAGTAGTTTTAATGCACGCAGTATATCTGAATTTTGCAGAAAATTACTGTGAGGAACACAAAATTAATCCAACAGATATTTTCCTCCAAAAGTCCAAAGATGTTATTTCATGTAGCTATAAAGAAGTAATTATGTAATAAAGATTTGACATCAAAATCTTTATCAAAACAACTTAGTATCAAATTTTTTGTAACTTTTTTCGAACTCACCACGCTAGACCCCTTTATTTCCTGCTCAGAAGACAGAAATACATTCATTTCATCGGGTTAGATGATACATTGTTAAAAAGTTTGCATTGCAAGGTAACATTTTAAGAGCTGCCTGTGACCCAGCCCCGTAACATGCATCATTAAATCTGACTTCACACCTGGTTTAAAGCACTAATGGAGTTTAGACCCGCCCCCTTACATCAGTAAACAACTTAGAATTACATGTGATTTGAGGCACACTTATTTCAGCACACCGCCAATAAGGTGCAATACATCATAAAAACACGGGCCAGATCCACATGTTGAAGGGTGCCTGACACAGGCAGACACGAGAGACAACTTTCAGCTTGAAACATTTCTAAGACACATGACCTGACACTCACACATTGGCTTACTGTACTTGACATAACCTGCCAGTTTTGATCAACTAAAGGTTCCCATATCTGTAGGCTGTGACACAATCTGTGGCAACCTTTAAACAGCCAGATGGGGGCGCCATTTTCCTGTGAATTTATGGGAACGGCTGGAATATTCTTGAAATGTCGCTCTCCCATCAGCGCACAAGCTGCTCTGCCGACAATTGTTAAGCAACCAGTGAAAGTTAAGCTCTTCTTACGACCACTCAGTCGAAAAAAAACACAAGGTTAAGGAGAGATTAAGGCCAATCTCTGTCTTGTACTTTGCAGCAGAATAGAGTCAATTGTCCAGAGTGCAAACTGGCTTTTGAACTTCCAGCCTAAGAGTCCTCATTGCAGAGAGCATTCCCCAGGCCTCTCCGTGTGCAAACCTTCCAAATTGGGGGTGTTTTTCTGCTCCATTTCCACCTGGAAGAGAAGGCGCAACAAACATCAAGCCCTTGCATCCAAGCCCTTGCAGCCTCTAGGCTTCCTAAGATACATCTTCATGTATGATTAATAAATATGCTTCTATTTTTATTTAGCAGACAAGAAGACAGGGAAATAGCACATTACAAACATACGTGCTGTCTTGGCACTGACATAGGCTTAAATGTGGCTTGGCTGAGCTTACAGCGAATGCACAGCTACAAGTCAATAGCAATACTGGATATGTTTAACAGCACTGCATAGCACTGGAAGCCACCGTGCTGTAGGACACATTGAATTGCGTGTGCCTGTGCTAACACAGCCTTTGTACTGCATCGTCATGTCAGTGCAGTCTCCTCCCATGTATGCTGTCGACTATTTGCTACCACCCAATTGCTGATCACGTGGTAATATCAAGTTTGCCACATACGCAGTGAATGCCTCTGACCACAAGATGTCGCTACAACACAGTTTTCCACTACATTTCAAGTTTCTTAAAAAGAACCTGGAAATTCGTGAGGCTCCTCCTCTGAACAAACTAATTAGAAAGTTACTGATCTCAAACACACACTCACACACATTCATACATACAGTACATACATACAGACATACAACTATCATTTCCTGTTGTATGTGCTATATGTGCATAGATTTAATTCTAGAAGAGGAAGTGAATTGAAGCTATAACTTTCAAGACGTAATACTGTAGCACTTTAGAACCAGTTGAAAGCACCTGGAAGGGGGTGGTGTTTTTAGAAGGTAATACACACACTACCTGGTATAGGAAGTGTGCCTTATAATTGATCCACTTCTTGACATCAGTTCTATCTCCCACCGACAGAGATCGCACAGTGGTCCTGGATGCTGAGGCAGCTGGCATGTCAAACTCCACTTCCAGGTGGCGGTGGAACTTGGTTGGGACCTCCCAGTCAGACCCCAGCTCCAAGCGACAGAAGAAGGTGTGGGGGTGACCCAGAGCTGGAGAACATTGGAATGAAGGGTTATCAGGATCAAGGGCAGGGAAACTGGATAGTAGTGATGCACAAAATGGTGCTTAATGAACCATTTGCTGTATTTTCTGACCCCACTAGATGGTGCTCTCTGTTCAAAAAAAGGGCTCAAAGCATGACCATTATCTGGACGATAGGAACCCACTGGCCCAAAGTTTGAGTGAAGAACAAAATATACATTAGGATATTTTAAAAGAACAAAATATACTGGGTCAGTTATAATCTGAAGAGCAGAACATACTGCTTGGGGTATCCTAACTGGACAGAACATATGGAATCCAAATGCACTCAACATGACATCTTGTTCCTTTATGTTCCTCCATCTCCTATGGCTGTGAGGCAGCCTTTAATGTGGCTGCTGGTTTATATTTCAGGTCACGAGATGCAAGGGCATACGGTTAGAATACAAGGGTGCTATTATATTACAGCACAGACCCTCAAAAATCACCAGCAAAGTAGTCAAAGGTGACTTGTGTAACCTTCCAGGATCTGACGACTGATACGTCATCAAACAAGATCGTGGGCAGTAAGTTAAGTGCTAGACAACACTTGGACTCTCAGCAGATCAGCCGGAGATATGCAATTATGTGCGATCAAAGCACCTCACAGATGGCGATGAACATTTTCTACTTTTTTTTTTTAAGTGGAACTAGAAAGTGAAACATAGGCCTCACAGGATGTTTTCTGCCAGGAAAGGCAAAAAAAAACACACAACACAACACTCATCACACTCAGGAGTGAAGCACCAATCTGCAAAAAGTTAATGAAGGGTAACTGCCTTTTATCCAATCACACACCACAGACTAGACCAAGGGGGGGGGGGATCTTATCCAGAAAGGACCATTCTGTATGTGGGTTTTCACTGCAAGTCCTTAATTTGATTACTAATTTATAGTGCTGAAGAGTCCTCACACCTGGGTTTGAACAGCTGACCTACAGGGTATCCCAAAAACCTGCATCCACACTGGCCTTTTGCCGTTAAGACTGGCCACCCCTGGACTAGACCCTGTCTAATCACGCAGCAGAGGCCTTGGCTAATTGACCTGGAAGTAAAAACTCACAAGGTAGTGATTCATGAGAAAATGGAGATCAGAACCAGTTCAGGGTAGACTGCTCTTCTCCTTCTTGCCCCATCAGTAGCACAATACATCCTTGTCACTACTTCAGTCATAAAAAAATCACAACAAATCATCCATTTTCTGTACGCACTTATCCTAACCAGAGTTGCAGGGGTCTGGTGACCGTCTTGCATTTTCACACGTATCCTCCGATTTTAAGCACACAGCAATGTAACCTTGAACACTACTGATGACTTCATGAAGACAGCCCACTAAGTAAACAGAGTGATCAGCATGATCTTAGCAGAACTGGTTCTTCTGCCCTACCTGAATTCTTATCAGGGAGAGAGTTTATCCTCCAGACCACAGCCCTGAAGGCGTGTTCATATTTGGCCGTCCCCAGGGTGACCCGCATGGCTGGTTCCTGCCCTGATGTGATGGTGGACCCAAAATTGGCCCCCTTGTTGAAGCGAGCCTTCAGAGACTTCTCGCCCCCCAGGCTTTCCCGCCTGAAGTTCTTGGCCCAGAGCTGGGGGATGGGATAACGGATCATCACATTCTCACAGGGGATCAAAGTGAGGGGATCCCGGTTGGAGGAGAATCCAGTTGACATTGCCAGCCAGGACTGCAGCTCTACCTCCGCGCCCCTGACACTGGCCACCGTCTTCAGAGTGAAGGGCAGGCTCTTCTCCGCAAAGAGCGAATGGAAACGGAGCAGCTCGAATCTGCGACCTGCCGGGGGTGTGAAGGAGATTGTTCTGGTGCGGGTGAACTCTTGCTTGTCTGCGCTACTGTGCAGCCGGCAGTCTCTGAGTTGGATCCAGCGTGTGGTGGTGTTGGGGATGATGTCATGCAGGGATACAACCTCATTCCCTTTCACCTGGATATCGTTGAGGCCAATCTTGCAGGCTGGTGACCCCGACACAAATGGCAGCACATAAATGTGGGTCAGCACCAGTTGCTGCATGATCCTGCCATCGCCCTTGGACACAACACCATGGAACTCATCTCGTACATCCACAAAGACCTCTTCTTCCTGGTAGGATGGGGAACTGCTTGGAGACTCTTGTTCCACAGGCAGCAGCATCAGCACATCCCTCAGGGCATGGGTGAAACTCAGGAAGTCTGAGTAGTTGACGGTGCCCAGTTTCACCAGCTGATCCTTAGCAGGGGCATGCACCACAGCTACCTTGGACTGGATCTTGCGTTTCTCCTTGTAGGTGACGTGATCGATGCTGACAGTATGTACCCGGTCACTCTCGTTGTAGCTCTGAAGCTTGTGCTCGGAGAGTTCATGTCGGTCGTCTAGCTGAAACTCCTTGAAGGGCTTCTCCAGGCCCTTCTCGTAGAAGAGCTGCAGCCGCCCGGCGTCAGATACTTTGACAAAGATGGGCCCCCAGTGTCGAGACGACATGATGTTCTTTTTCTCTGGGATGCGCAGCATCATGGGCCAGCCATCCCGTGGGGTCATGTGGGCCGGCTGATACGGCAGCTCCTCCAGCTCCCCGGCCTCCACAGGCTCGTCCAGCAGCAGGGTGCTCCCCTGCTGATCTGATTCTGCCATCCACAAGCTTTGGCCACCTTTCTCACAGGGGGGCCAGGGCAGGACACCTCCTCTAGCTGGGGTGTCCGGCTCAGTTGACAGGGGCAACAGGGACTTCCTTTTAATATCTGTGGTGCCGGGGGGGACCAGAGGGAAGGTGCAGGAATGCTGGGTGTTCTCCGGATAGCAGCCGTTGTTCGGTGTCACCTTGGCTTCTACTTGCTCCTGGAAAAAGTCAACGAAAGGGTTGATAGGAGATGGTTGCATATGTGACAGACCCTCGTCCCGGAAGGGGTTCTTCATGCTGGTCATGCCGATGCTCAACGGGGGACCGTCCAAGGCAAAGAGAGGGTGGACTCCTTCTGGTGTCAGGTCCAGGATGTTCCGTTTTGCATCTCGGGTCTGGACAGAAGCGGGAGAGGCTACGGGGTTCCCATCGACATCCGGCATGGAGCTATCATCATGGTTTGACTGCAGCAGGCCTCCAGAATGGCAGAAAATTGGTCCGTCGTCATCGTCGAAGGTCACCCAGCTGGTGAGGCGGGCCACATGGCTCTCTGATTGGCCGTTCACGTGCTTGGGGGCCGGCAGCCAGTTCTGTGATTCCATGTCTATGCCCTCATCTTGGAAGATGGAAGAGTCTACAAATCAAAGACATGGGCATATTAGAAACTACTATAAACAAACGTGGACAATAACAATTTTCATTGGGAACTAAAAATAAAAATTCATAGTATTCTCCTTATACGCTCTGGTGTCCCCCAGCCACTACTTGCTGTGTTTGCAGGGGGGGGGGGGGGG
>JAABNX020000030.1:13542099-13553316 GCA_015163995.2 Mormyrus lacerda
GGGGGCATCTTCAAGCTGCTGGATGTGGCTGGACAGAAATTCCGTCCTTTTGCAATTATGAATAATTTATGGACTGCTTCAGTTCCAAGTCCACAGGTGATGTTTTATTCCAACCGAACATCAATTTAGGACTGGGAGTGGAGCGAAGCCACGGGCTCTATGGCTCGAGGACGGGCTGACTGCTGCTGAAGCACTGGGTCAGCATGCAGGATGCAGGCAGGACGAGGCCAGGCCCTGAAGTGGGTGGGTATTGTAGGGGTCAGCATCACTGTCATAGATAAAACTAGCCAATGGCTATCGCAGACAGGGTGTCCCAGAAGTGACACGGAGAAAAGGGGGCACATGACCAGCAATTCATAATGCTGCAGGTGCCCCTAGCCTTGTCGAGACGCTGGCCTATGTCTTTGATCTCATCCCTTCTTATACATATCACTCCTTTGCTTACCATGAGGCCGTCAGGAGCAGTTCATCAGCAAAGCCATATTCTCTGGGCGAGTCTCATGCTTCTGTTCTCTGCTCTACGCAGGACACACCCCTTAAATGCAACAGAGGATGCGCTGCGATATTAAATCGGCTGATTTCAGCCTCCCCACCACCCCCTCTATCTGCGAGTCATCACCATGACAGCCTTTCGCATGCCATGTGCCTTGCTGGCGTGTGACATGCGGCAGTGGGGCATGATGGGTTCATGACAGCGGTCACAGCACTGGTCACCAGGAGAGCTGAGAAGGGTACATCGACATACCAGGTCTCACAAGCATAGAGGCATAGAGGTTGGGTCCTTCTGCATGCTTCCATGGTACGTTTCTACATGTGCTGGGTTAGGGTGGCATGCATGGGAATCTGTATTTTGGCTAATGCACTTTCTGATCTCCCCAGCTCTGGTGGACTGTGGTGCCTGCAAAGACCTTCTTCCTGTGACATCTCTCCTGCCTGGACCACGCACCACCGTTGGAAGCAGCAACATCACCTGCCTGCCTTGACACCAGCATCCATAACTCCACCGGACCCGACTTCCTCTGCCGGCCCAGAAGGATGGGCTCCCCATCTGAATCTGCTTCCTCCCAAGGTTTCTTCCTATTACAGGTTTTTCCAGCCACTGGGCACTTTCACAGCGAAGTTCCAGAACCTAGTCCTGTCTCGACCTGGAACTTTTGTAGCTCATGGCCAATTTTGTGTGTCACTTTTACATGCACAACAGGAACTGGAACCTTTATGCTTCAAATGAGCTTGATGAGCCGAACTGCCTCCACTCATTTGTAAGTTTCTTATGTTTTTATTTCTTCACACCGCGTGTAGTCATGTATGGAATAGTCTCCCTGTTAGTGTAGTGCAAACTAAACCTGGGTTCTGTTAAATCAGAGCTAGATAAGATTTTAACAACTCTGAGCTATTAGTTAAGTTCCCCTCAAACGAGCTTGATGGGCCAAACGGCCTCCTCTCGTTTGTAAACTTCTTATGTTCTTATGCTAAATAAGCATGGCAGACGCAAAAAGTTTAACCTACAAACTTCACACATAATTTAATAATAAAATACACCACCTTACCAAACCGATGGAGGATAAATACAAATAACTAAAATTTGTTAGTTATTTGTTACTGGGGGGGGGTCGATGGCGATCAAAACAGGACACAACCTTTTATTTATATTTTACTTATATGACCCGCGACATGTTCATGATTCTTATTAAATCTGGCCAGCAGATCGATCTTTCGTTTCCACAGAATAAAAATCCAATGTAACATTATCCCCATTTCACTGCCAGCACCGGTGACATTAGACTAAAGTATACTGGTCAGCGAACAAATTTTCCCATGCAGAAATATAGAGACGCAAGCATAAGTGTATTAATTGATGCATTAAATGTAATTGGGGTACAAAAATAATTCCATCTGCTCAGTTTTTGCTCTGCTACATCTCTTATCCCCGCAATTTCACGCAAGTTAGCATCAGTGCTTGTGGTCAACCAATCAGCAAGCTATCGCTGTAAACACCTCTGTCCAATAGTTCGTGTTTGAACGAAAAGTATCCAGTCTAGAGTAGGTATGAAAAAAGGGCTCTGGAACTACATCTGAGGAACTACAAATCAGGCCAGGTTCCTGCAGTGTGAACACAGCAGAAGAAAGTGCCTGGTTCTGGAAAAAGGTTCTGGTTTCAGAAGAAAGTTCTGGTGGTGTGAAAGTGCCTATCATATCTGACTTATTCTCTGGGGGCTTTGGGCAGGGATAATGTAAAATGCTTGCGAAAATGTAATGTTGTGAAGATGTGCTATACAAATCAAACCGAATTGGAAAATGTTATTGTTTCGAAGGCCCCCGGGCCAGATCGGACACCCGGGGTCCAGAGGCAGCACGTGTGTCACACAGCTGACTCACTCTGGAGCCACATGGTCCTCACGGCAGAGCAGAGGTCAGATAGGAGCGACATGTCCTGACAGACCCCCCCCCGAGCTCAGGCACGGAGCTACTGAGTCCACCTACTCAAGCAGTTACAGGGCACCACACTAAAGGAGGGGAACAGTCCACACCATGGTGACATCCCCAAAACCACACACTCTGCTCCCTCTCTCCCCTGCCAGGGACGTGTGACCTTCAACAAATACAGTTGAGTACAGTGACTTTGTGTTTCACCGATATTAATTATCCAATTACATTGGGAAGCCTCCATCACGAGAAGTATGTGATAATGAATAAACATTAATCATACGGAGCAGCCTAAATATAACTCCGTCACACACACACTGTGCAAAAGAGAGAGTACGTTTGGCCCCCAGTTATTACACACCAAACGACCTGATGCCATCACACACACACACACACACACACACACAGTATGGCCTGAAGTTGTCGGGCACGCATACACAATGACCAAACGTTATCATACATACACACACACACACACACAGAATGACCTTTCATCACACGCATACAGTATGCCCTCATATATGGTTATTGTGCATGCATGCACAGAATGACCTAAAGTTATACATCCATACAGAATGACCTTTCATCCCACAAACACATACACACGATCTGTCATCTCACACACAACAAATGACCTTTTATCACAGACACACACACACACACACAAACGTAGAATCACATACTGTTATCACATATATACAAAGAATTACCTAAGTTATTGTTCACGCACAGAATTAAAAAATAAACGCACTGTGATCTGAAGTTCACACACACACACACACACACACAGTCAGAGGATAAATCTGCAGGTGTATGAATGTTATTAGGAAACCAGCACTCTGGGGTCTGTAACTGACCACAAATGTGACCAAGAGATTCCTCATTTCCTTGAGGATATGGTGTCTCTGGGGATCAGAGGGAGCTAAGATCACATCACATTACTGGTGGGGGGGTGGGGGCAGGATGACCCCCTCACTTAGCCCGAAAGGAAGTGTCGTGCATCCACGAGGGATCGATATGGCTGTTGTGAAATTAGTGATAGTAACTCAGGATGCCGGCGTGGGTCAGTGCTCATAGATCAGGCAGGGGGAGATCTACAGCAGCATGTGCACGGACCAGCGTGCTTATGAGAGGGGGTACAGTCCCAGGCAGGTCTGGAAGACAGCAGAGCCTCCCAGCAGAGTCCTGGAAACTCCATGCTGAATGTCTTCATCAGCGACCATCCATGGGTATAGCGAAATCAAGCCGCGCTCATCATCCTGTTAGCCCGTTAGCCCATGCCCCTGCCTAGCCTGGGCCCTAGCGCTGGCCCCTAGCGCTGGCCCCCTCTGCAACCAAGGCCAAAGAAATCAGTCTAATGAGAGGTAATCGAATCAGCATAAGCATGTGTGCTGGGCTCCAGAGCAATAGACTGGTGGATTAACAGGACTTCTCCCACAGTTACAGAAAAAGCAGGGCTGGGGGGCTGAATCTGCCAGAAATGTCCTGTTTCTCAGCAACCAGACGCCCCAATAACACACACACACATTACTGTCATTTCCATGTGATTTCACATCCCCAGATTTTGTACAGGAACATGACTCTGCTCCAGTAGACAGAACTCACAAAAATCAGAGAGACGATGTGTTATAACACCGTATAGTGCATCAGACAACGACAGAGAAGAAATGTTAGCAAAACGTTAAGGAAATGTTCCTTTAATAGAGATGGGAAGCTTCCAATGCTTGGCTAAAGCATTTATATGAACTGAGCTTGAACAGGACAGGTCATATTACCCAGTTAACAACCTTTAAGAAGGTCTAAAGTAAACTCACATTACACATAATCACTTTTTCAGAAGCTGAAATCATCCCAGAGACCCCTGTGAGCTTATTTACAACCAGCTGCCTAGTTAACGGTAAAGACCCTACATCAGTCCGCCAGGAAAAGGTGGCGTACAGGATGCCACATGCCAGCAGGGGGCATACGCACATTGGTCTGGAGAACTGTCTGTCTGTTCTGCATCTCAGGCCATAAGATCACAAGACAATCAGGAAAAAAGGTCTGTCACTCCAGAGTCCGCATGGAGTTTAAAGATAGACGGTATTTTCCCGCCACGCAGATAGACAGGCAGGCAGGTGGGCGAATCAGCAGACACAGGCGACAGGACGACTCACCTGGGCTCAAAATACAAGACGAGTAGGGTAATGGATGCCAGACAGAGCCAATCAGATTGAGGAGGACTTCTGAATGGCGAAACGGTAAACGTACAACCACACTTTTAGTGACTACCTTAGCGACCATTCGCAAATACCACAGTAATAACAAAATCATTTATAATTATTTTTTATTGTTATTTATGCACACATTTACTGCAAAATGTTGTAAGCCAGAGCGAAATTGGCTATGGAAGGCTAAAGTAAAGTCGTGATCACAGTCGCGGTCACGCCTAGGCTACCGCGATTTTTGCCTAACGACTTGGTCGTTGGACCAGAACTCGGGCACTATAGAAGGGGTGGTTGTATATATCAGACCTCAGTGCGCCGTCAGGACGTGCTGCTGTTATTTTTAGGAGCCACCCTACAAGCCCACTGTCATTAAGCATGAACCCAGCCCTGCTGACCAGCCCAGGTTCCTCGTTTTCGGAGCTCACACATTCCTGAAGCAGGTCGCTTGTTCTTCCCCACCTTCTCCCACTTATTTTCCTGTGTGTCGTTCTTTTGTTTCCACAACAGAGAAGGGAGTTCCTCCGCCAGCTCTAATTCCACTGTTTAAAACAGATGCTTTGTCCCTGAGCCACTACCCAGAATGCCCCTGGTTCCGTCCTGCCATACACAATAGTCATATTAAGTTCTGCTTGCTAAATTACTCACCCAGAGCCCAAGCCCGGAATACCGATGAACTGATCAAGTGACAATTAAACAAGTGCGATCTGTATTGTATACAGAGCTCTGCACGCTGGCCGCTGGAGGCTCTCAGTACGGCAGACAGAAAGGCATTTCACAGGATTACACGCAACCACAGCCAGAACATTAACCGCACGTGACTGCCAGAAGCAGGAAAATGTGCATCTGTTAAACCAGGGACCTATAATACAACCACTGCTCTAATCCCCTCACCATCTCGCCCGGTGCTGCAGTTCAGCGCCTCTGCTGGGGGAACGAGGAGCCCTCAGGGGAATCTGGCAGCCCAGCACCCAGCAGCTGTATGCACAGTGGGTCATACTAGCCTGTTCCAGGGCAGGCTGCCATGGGACAATGCCACTCAGCCATGGCAGTCTACCTGTACCACACCTGTACCAAACTAGGGGCAATCTACCTGTACCAGTCTACATATACCTCCCCTGTATCTAGCTAACTGTACCCCTCCCGGACCACATCTTTACCAAACCAGTGTCAGTCCAGCTGTAACACATGCCATCACGCCGGTTTCACTTTACCTGGCAGGAGGACTTCTCCATTTTTTCTGAAGAAGGGACTCCCTGGCCAAAGAGGAGGGCTGGACATGCTGGAGAGAGAAAGAGGGAGAAGGGAAATCATCTGGTATCAACACTGGAATCTCTTAAAACGGCAGGAAGTTCAAGGGCGACCTGCAGGACAGCCATGGCCCAAACGCACTCACAACTGGAAGACATTTCCACGCTGCAGGTGCCCTAAAGCCATGAAGCAACTCTCCATCACGTCACCTGTAGTCGCTGACTGCATTGTGGCTCCATCTTAAATCTTCTTATGGTGTATTAACTCTGTTTCTCAATCCAGTCCTTGGGGACCCCCAGACAGTCCCCATTTTTGCTCCCTCCCGGCTTCCAGCACACCCGTACCAGGTATGTGGAGTTCTTGATTGTTTGGTTCAGGTACGCATGGATCTGGGATGGAGTAACAATTTGCACTGTCTATGGGTCCCCAAGGGCTGGGCTGAGAAACACTGAGACTAGGAGAGTAATCAGCAGTCTGGCTCATCAGAAACCAGGCTTTTACCTTCAGGGAACATGCCTCTCTCTGTCACATCTGCAAGCCAAAACAGGGCATCGCGGTCTAGTTAAGAGCACCGCGCGTAACAGCTGAGACACGCAGCCCGCAGCAGCGACGGGGATCGGATTCCGACCGACCGATTTGTCAGGTCAGACAGGAAAGCCTGATCACAGGGCTGTCACTCCCCGGCCCACTGATACTGTAATTACACAGTTCTGAGGGTCTTGTCTGACTTTTGCTGTGAGCGATTAATCACGCCTGAGCCCATCTCACCAGGTGCCTGGGCGGACTGATATCTTCATTAGCATATTAGTTGCCTAGAAACCAAACGTTTAACTTTTTCCCCCTTGCCGTTTTGGGTGCTATGAGCACACCTGATCCTCGTTCAGAGCACGGAGTGCTGCTGTGCGCTAGCTTAGTAAGAAGAGAGCAGTGAGCCAGCTGCTATCCCAAACTCAGAAGTGTGCCACTGGCTTACAAACAGGGGCGTTTAACCCTACACCGCTGGGCCACTCCAGGCCTGCCTGCCAGCCCAAACATCTTCTATTATTTCACACACACATATGCCTGGTGTCGGGTTACGACTATGGTATGTGTTGCCATGGACACCACATGCTTATAATACAGTGCCCAGTTTTTCCCCCCACCCCCCCAACCAGCTGTAAGGGCCGAGAAGTACAGCCATAATTTTTTAATTTCCCTCCCCCACATTTCAGCACGAAACGATACACACTGGAACAGAGTCAGATTATAGGGCTGAGCTGCCCAACTGAGTGACACAAACTCCACGGGGCTTTTGGAAAAACACCAAAAAACAGCATCTGACGAAATCTGCGCCCTGAAACGCAGCGTCGGCACGAAGCTTTGCGACTTGCGGAGTGGCCCTCCCCTTAAAGCCTCTGCCAGGGGCGAGCATGTTGGTGTGTATGTGGAATCCAGCCCGACAGGAGGCTGCCAAGCGCCAGGCCCACAGACGCGCTTTTCTGCGCCAGGATGTGTCACCTATCCACAACTGCACTGGCGGAATATCTCGAGTGTGACTTTAGAATTATTGTCCCAGTCGTGTGAGCCCCTTCTTTGGCCTGCTGCCTTCCGAAGTGCATCCCCCCCAAATCACAGCCCTCCTGCTCAATGCAGGTCTGCTTGTGCTCCCCAGTGCACTTATCACTATCCTCATACTGGCTCCTTCTCCCGGAGCGCATGGCTCACAATGACTCCTTTCTCAAGGTCACGTGGTCAGCAGGAGCGGCCTGCGTTCCAGAAGTAACACCGGATATTCCATAAGCAGGAAGGTTACTTCACCTGCGGCTGACCTCTGCTTACCGTTAAACCGCAAGGATTAACTGGCATAGCCATCGCAACCAGCGAACACACATGTTAGGCAGCATTTGCCGTCAGGAACAAGGGGAAGATTAGTGCCCCAGTCAATGGGGGACTGACTGTGATATGCGTGTATCATGGCACACAGAGGAATGGCATTCTGATGTAGGAGGAGGGCACCAAACACAGTGACGGCTTAGTACACCGAGGACAGAAAGGCCTTGTCTGTCTACTGACCCATGTAATCTACAACTCAGGAGGTCAGGAGGTTCCGGATTCAGTGGAACATCAGCAAAAAAGGAGAAAATCGGAAGAACTCCTATGAGCACATATAGGGTAGGGAACACGGAGGAGCATCAAAGAGGAGCAGGGCAGGTATAAAAGGAGAGAGAGAGAGAGAGGAACACCAAGGAGAAGCACGGGAAGGGTACGAAAGAGGGAGGAGAAACAGTGAGGAGCAAGAGATATAAAGATGGAGGAACATCAAGGAGGAACAAGCCGAAGGGTACAGAGGAGGGGGAGGCAACAAGGAGGAGCATAGACGAGGTAAAGAGGAAGGAGAAGCCCCAAAGAGGAGCAGGGCAGAAGTATGGAGAAGGGAGGAACATCGAGACAGAGCAGGGCAGGATAGGAAGGAACAAACAGGAGCACAGTTTTGCACTGTGGAATGACAAATGTTCTCATGTACTATGAGGTAAATGCTTTGCAGTGCATAAGTGAAGTACAGCCAACAAATGCTGAGGAGTATCCAGTGCTTGGATTCAAAAGGAAATATTTTCCATTGGACAAGGCAGTGTCTACGGACAGTCAGACATACTTTAGGCAGCAGGAAACTAGCAACAAACACTCAGCACCAATGTCCACAGGGGCAAAAGGAGAGACTTATCCAAAACGCACATCAGACCTTTCTTTAGGACACCCATATCTCTATAGTGGTCAAGCCAGCACACTTAAAAACACGGCGGTCCAATCTGGTCTGAGGACAGAGA
Source organism: Mormyrus lacerda (assembly GCA_015163995.2). NCBI lineage: Eukaryota > Metazoa > Chordata > Actinopteri > Osteoglossiformes > Mormyridae > Mormyrus > Mormyrus lacerda. Next base: position 13,550,783 of record JAABNX020000030.1, read on the forward strand.
GCAAAACAATGAGCTCTTCCGGGACCCTAAATCTGAGCTTTAAAGGTTTTTTAAGTGACTGTAAAGTTATCTTTGGCTGGGGGCCATGCTTAGAGTCTGCCCTGAGTGCAGCCCCCTTTCAGGCAGACGATCCAGACAGACACATGGGAGCATGGCGCTCGGAGCGAGCCCTCAGCTCCCGTTTCCAGGGGGATGGAGCCGGCGTCACGGGACCTCGTGGGCCGGGAGAGAGGAATGCAGTGCGGAATGGATACGGGTAGCAAAGCATGCCACCGTACTGCCCTTCAGAGAGCTACTGTAGCCACGGCAACAAACAAACCAATCAGAAGCACAGAAATAAACAAGCATATACCTTTATTTGCAGATTAGATTTTGTAGTTTTTTTTTTTTTGTTCCTTAGACAGCAGCGCCTGTGTGAGATTAGTCAGGGTTACTCTTCCACATTGAACGCTTGCTTGCTCTTTCCTTTCAGAAGCAGGTTTAAAAGAACTCTCCCAGAGCCAGAGGACCACCAGTTGTCATCTCCAATAATTCACAGACCCACTGATTTTTGTAAAGATGGACAAAAGCAGGTACAAAAACCCTAAAATAAGCTCCAAGCCATCTGGTGTTGCCATGGAGAGCTGTGTTGCCAGGGTGATAGCGTATCTCTCTGCGCTAATGGCCTGTCCTTTTGCCAGGCAACAAATAGCCCTGTGATGCAACTGCACCTGTCTCGGCTATGTGTTACCATGGAGGCATTCCCGTTGCCGTGGCAACCATCACGCTAATCACCTCACAAGGGCAAACATGCAGCAGTGAACTCCTGAGCACAGCTGCTGTTGCTGATCACCCCTAAAACAGGCTGGCCGAGGCGCATGGGGGCTGGAAGTGGCCCTGAGGGGAACTTAAAGCTGGGGGCCACCTGTTAGGGCAGCGTCTAACATCAGCACAAAGCCAGTCCCTGTCCCCATCAAAGCACTAGCAAATACTAATATACTACACGCAAACTTAACATAACCATATGTGCGCTTTAAAATAGACGACGCAAAAAGCACATTAATCTCACCATAAGAACAAAAAGACAACAGATCAGAAATAATGATGAAGGTGATGGTCTAGAGGAGGTCACAGTCACGACAGTGTGTGATGAAGATGATTAAAAAAAACAAGGGTAATGAACAAGTCGGTCTGACAAGATGATGATTATGATGATGACGATACAGGTAATGAGGAACAGGCCAGCGTGAGAAGCTGATGAAGAGAAGGGTAATCATGGCACAACCCGACTGGCCTCCAGGAACTTGGTGTCTCGCAGATCTGCTGCAGATGAACTCTTCATTAGACTCTGGCATTCAACTCATGCCATCTGGCCTGGTGGGGGCAGAGAGCCAAGTCGCCCCCCCCGCCCCCACCAATCACTGCTGCTCTCTCACTGGAAGCCCACAGCGAGCCAGGGCACCGCAGCAGGCAGGAGCACGTCTAGTCCTTCTGGAAATGGACCTAGTAGAACTCATCCCTCTTCTAAGGCTAGCAGAACGCGTCACCTTTAAGAAACTGTCAGGAGCCTCAGCCTGAAAGAACGCAAGGCGAGCTTAGAGCTGTAACCTTGAGGAACTCCCAAACAGCTCTTCCTCTGCTGCTCATGACTGCTTGAGAGACCCAAAGTGACATAATGACTCAGAGCTACGAGCCGGAGAAGCATAAAGCGGCACACATCAACTAATTCAAGCATACAGTCAGCCCAAGCTTCTGTACAGGTTCTGGTGGGAAGCGTGTAGAAGAACATTTGAGACCCAGTAGAGACATGTTGGGTAGTAAAGCTTGTGATGGTGTGTGAATGAGCCATGTGGCATATCAGGGTCAAACAATCCCATTCTTTAGTTCTCCTGCCCTCTCAGTTAAGGCAGCGAGATGATTATACCATCTGGCCAACTGTCCTGCTTTGCTACCAGGAGCCTGCTGCCCACCTTTGACGTGCCTGAGGCGAAGCGGGGGGTGTGGCCAGCACTGGGGAGTAAGGGTGGCAGGGTGTCTTCTTCAGGGCCTGGATCAGATTCTGCCTGTACTCCGGATCTATGCACCACAATGAGCCTTTCCCGATATTCTGTGGAGAGAGAGAGAGAGGGAGGGAGAGAGGGAGAGAGAGAGAGAGCAACAGGGAATCAACCTCAAGAACAGCACGACGATACTGTAGTCGAACTGAGGAAGTCTCACCTGGGCCACCTCGCTCACCTGCTCAGACGGCGGAATCCCACTGTTGAGCCCGATCAGCAAACAGGCTTCACATTAGGACTGCACAATATATCGTTTCAGCATCGTCATCGTGATGTACGCGCGTGCAATAGTCACATCGCAGGACGTGTGATATTAAGTAACGCTAATCAAATTAAGCGCCGTGGACAAGGCTTTTGGTGTTTTTTCTAAACTAAAGTCCGTCATATAATTTAGGTTAATTTGAAGGTTTTTGGATACAAGGCCGACACGCAGCTTTGCACCAGCAATTAAACATGTCGATCACAGAATGATCCACCAATCACAAGCATTCTCGATCC
>JAABNX020000030.1:13557023-13606081 GCA_015163995.2 Mormyrus lacerda
TTTACTCATGCCACACCCCAGCAGACACACTTGTGGTATAGATTATTATACTGCACATGTAGTAATCCAACTTTACCTGAGCAGATGCGTGACTATTAATAATCCCCCATATAGAACATTATATATTATATATACACACATATACATACACACACACCAACCCTGAACCAGGCTCCAGCCCACAGCAGGGTGCACTCAATCACAAACAGACTCAATTTAGGCGCTTATGATTGATTGAATTTGCAAGTTTTTGGACTTGGGGAGGAAACTGGACGATCCTAAGTAAATCCATGGACACACAAGGGGGACATGCAAACTGCATGCACACAACGCAACAGCGTGCAGTGACAGTGGTAGCAAATGGACCACTGTGCCACCTTCAATAGCAGACCTGCACGATGTGCGATTTTAATATCAACACTGCATGTTATGAACATGCAACTGTCACATCGCAAGGACTGTAATAGTCAGCTGGGTCAAGTTACACCAAAACATCTTTACCTCCGGACACTTGGCGAGCTTTGCTATTTTAATGATGATTCCTTTGCACAAGATCTGCATGCACTCTCTGAATCAATCACAATCATTCTCGTCCTTGAGACTCACTCATGGAAAGTGCGGCACGTCTGCAACCAACTTAACTAGACGAGTGAGGAAGAGAAAAGCGAACAAGAATTAGTCATCAGAAGACATTCACCTTCTGCTGTTTGGAAATATTTTGGATTCCATATACTTAATACTGAGCCTAGCGAGTGATCTGTCAGCACCGCTTTGTGACAGTTAGCGCAGCTCACGGTGACACCGCGGACTTATTTGACGTTCTCCATCGGTAGAGTTATTTAGCTATGCATTATTTCGGATAAATTTCCAGCTCCTTTTTTTTCCAAAATTATCACAATATTTATAAAAAAAAATATAGATATTGCTATGCGAACTTTTTTCCAACATCATTCAGCCCCACGCAATACACACAATACGTTAAAAAAATAAGGTTATACACAGCTGTCATATATATATATAATGGTATATTAATTAATATTATTTTATTACATATCGTATTATGCATTATGTGAGATGATGCGACTAAATGACAAGGCTACCCTCATTTTAACCACGATTATCTTGAGATAAAGGAATCGCAGAACGTAATTTAAGCTAAATGACTTGAGTCAGTGATGACAGAGATAGGATAGGATTCTCCAAGACGCTAAAGGGCACATATCTTATACGCGTAGTTATCTATGGCTAACCTTGCATTATTGGGTGAATTCATGGATGCCTTCTTTTAAGCAGTTGCATTGCAGTCATGCTGCTGTGCTATTTAAGTTCTGCTTTGCAGTACTGACAGACGCATGCATTTTTATTCACTTTTCATGTGAAGTGCTTCCACATAACAGAGGCTTTCATTCTTTATTTCCACTATTCTCCATCTTTTTTCCACCGTATTGCCAAGTAATGGAGAAGGCACACTAAAAATTATAATAATAATAATAATAATTATTATTATTATTATCGTGACAGCTCCAATCTCCAATTCTTCATACCGTCATGCCATTCAGACATTATACCATGGTAAACAGAATTTTGACAGTATTTTCGAAAGCAACACAAATCTGGTATTCTGAACTCTTGGTCATAAAATACATGATACACCATGCCAGTTGGGGGCTGGGGGGGCATTTTTTCCCATGATGGAGCACCCGCCACCCCACCCCGCTTGGATAATTTTGTCATCAAGAGATACTGCGGTATACCGCTTTACCGTAGTACCATCCCAAGTCCAGTGGTACAGGAGTTAGGCAGGTACCAAAGCAGGAGTCCTACTGGGACTCAAACTGATTACCTTCAGGCCACTAAGCTGTGTCCTTAACTACCAACAACCTGCCTGTCTGCATTTTTAAAGGTAGCAACCCAGCTAAAATTAGATGATGACGCTTCAAAGACAAGAATAGTCATGAACAAGCAGACGAGGGTGGGTAAAGTGGGGCCGAGGCAGGGAGAGGAGGCAGAAGCTCTCGGAGCACAGCGCTCTGTTTACGGCCAGGCAGATGCAGCATGGGGAGATTTTCACAGGCAATATGGCGTCCCCCGCAAAGCCAGCATACGGCGGGGAGCACTGGGCCGACCACACTGTCGTGGGGGGGGTGGCCTCCTCACGTCATCACATGGCTTGTGGTTCAAATACAGCACACACTTTATCACTACTGGAGGTGGCTCCCATTCCAGCAACTACTGAGCATCCAGCAGAGTGACCCCTGCAGGGCGACGCACTGTTTGCACTGCCCGTGACCACGGTGTGTCAGCAAAGCTGTTCTCCCTCAAGTAACGTCACGGCGCACGCACCACTTACACCAGCCCACCCAAACCCACCCCCATGGTTGCCTCCCCCACCTGACCATGCCTCCCTAACAAGTGCATATAACTCTCTCTGCTCTATCAGGGAAAACTGTAAAAGGCAGAGAAATGACATATACAGCAGCATCAGGGATAAGGCAGAGAACACGGCAAGGAGACAGCAGGTGGCAGCACCAAGAACACGGATCAGTGCTCATTCAGTCAGAACCAACCACAAGCCCACTGCACCGTTATATGAACAATAGGGCGGCGCTCAAATCACCCTGAGAAGCAAATCAAGCAAGTCCCGTCACTATCCAGTGGGCCCTAGCTTAAAAGCACTAGGCCACTCTTACCATCTCAAGCACCACTTTTAACTGAATGGATGTTTGATCTAAATAACAGCACTCAGAAGTGAAGTGATCAGACCTCCCCACCCAGGCTCAATGTGGGGCATCTCACAGCCCACACTAGGAGCCCCACCTGGACACCGACAAAGGCCACCCTCAGCAGGATGATCACTCCACCTGGTCACTCTCCTGGCGCCTTTCCGTCCCCAACGTGTCAGCCAGCGCTCCATCTCCATGGCGACCACACAAATAATCAGCAGCTTCCCACGTGCCGCACGGCACCGTATTCAGTCCTGGCAGAAACGATGACAATGTGACTATCACGTCACGGTCCTAAATTATCGAGAAGCACGGAATGCGACGAACCGGCCCACTCGCCGCCGTGCAGCATCATGCGCGGGGCCCGTGCGGCGGAGCGAGACGGCGCTCGCCGATCCGCCTCAGCGACGCCGAGCCAATGATCCCGAAATGGCAGCGGGGTGTTTGTAAACAACGCCATGGAAACAACAGGCCTGCCAATGAGCAGGCGGCAGAGTGGAGCAGCAGCGGTGACCTGGCTCATTAAAGCTTTTCAAACTCACCTTCCGACGTCTGGGTTCCGTCCCGCAGGAGAAAAGCTCCCCTTGTCCCTTTTCCAGGTAACGCTTCACCATCTCTCTACAGCCAAACCAATGCAAACTGGACACTTGTGGCGTGTGGGTTTCCTCCCCACCTGTCCAGTGATGTACTAGCATCCTGCTCAGGGTGCCCCCCAGCTCAGTTCTGCCTGGGACGATCTCTAGCCCCCCCACCCAACCCTGACCAGGAGAAGCGGCAGGGAGATGGGTGGATATCAAGTATGCCTCACACAAGTGATCTCAATGCCAGTTATAGTTAGACCACGCATTTAAGATTATGGATCCATTAACCGAGTGGTAATTTACACAGCCTGCAGGATATGACCCTAGACCGGGTAAGGATTTTTCTGTCATCCTTTTCAACAGGCATGTGATGGAGAATGCCATGTGCAGAGCCTTAACACTGACATGCTCTCGTGCCAAGACACTGTGCAAAAGCTGGAGGGCTTGGCCCTGAGAGGACAACGCCAATCGGACTAAGCAATGGGGAGAGGAGACTGCTCCAGTGGCTTCACATCAGCCTTATCCTGAAACACATACACACTCAGGCATTGGTGTCCCTGTTGCCACGGCAACTGCTTTCTTTCCATGTCAACTGCAACCCAGTTTCTATGGAGACGCATATACAAAAAAAAATCCTTCGCGCTGCAGCCGAGGACCAGATGGCAGTGAACTGTAAGAGTCACATGATCAGCTGTACCGCTCAAACCGGCGCGTGCGTGCATGTATTTGGACACACATATAGTGACGCGTGCGCTCACACACACACACACACAGTTAGTACCAGTGGAAACGTGCTGAGATTCCTCCTGCTACAGCCCTGACTGCCATTAGGTTAACCCCTAAGGCACTCCACTCCCCACTCTCCACTGAGGTAACCCTCACACCTCAAACTCTTCTCTCTGCTTGTGATTCACTGCTGCTGCATGCCTCACACTGGCTGCATTCCTATGGTCTCTCCATGTCTTCATCTCACATAAACCTTCATATGGTCCAAAAATCAGCCACATAACAAGACAAGTTCACCAAGAACACAGACCCATTTACATGAGGCTACCCAAAACCAATCCGGATCTACGCAAAAAAAAAAAAATTAAAAAAAAAATAAATAAAAAAATACAGGCCCACTTATTTCATTAAAGCTTTGAAAAGTAGGTCAGAGTTTTGCACATGTACTAAGATGGCGTTACATTCAACAACATCCTTTCATACAGAGAGAATAGAAAGCTTGAATTTGCTGGAAAAAAAACACACATATCCCTGCCAGGCCAGAGGGCAGATCACTCTAGAGCCTCCATAAAAGTGACTTTACACTGTGCACCTTTCAAAAGTCCCGACCTGTCAACACACTGCATCGCACTTTGGATTTACACCCAGACACTCTCCGGTGGCCATTTATACATCCAAGCTTTGAACAGGAGCGGCTGAGGTTAAGGACATCTCTCCAAGGTACAGGAGCAGCCCTCCGCGAAGGCATGACCTTTTCCTTGACTGAGCTCTGAGAACCAGCACACAAACACGCACCTTTTCAACACAAACACAACAAAGTGAGCTGATAAACTACATGTGAAAGGGCCAAATTCCACAGGAGCTCAACAGAGCAGACCCCCCCTCACCCCAAGACCACACACACGGCCTCACCTGACTTCGGTCCTTGTCCACCTTCTTGAAACACTTATTGAGGGATAGGTTGTGGCGGACAGAGTTCTTCCACCCTGTGGGGGCGCTGGCAAAGTACGGGAAGTGCTCCAGGATCCAGCTGTAGATGTCCTTGACAGGGAGGCGCTTGGAGGGCGCGTCCTCGATGGCCATGAAGATGAGGCAGCTGAAGGAGTAGGGCGGTTTGCAGTTGGGGCTGTGCCTGGCACCATGGGGCGGGTTGCAGGGCACAGGGGAGGGTGGCCCGTCATCCTCCAGCTCCTGCAGTGGGCTCACACTACGCAGCACCGGGTCGCCAAAGCTGTTCAGGAGGTTCTTGCTCTCGTGCAGCCAGTTTAAGTTGGTCAGCTCCTCATCGTCCATGTGGGGGCGCTCGGGGCGGGAAGCCGCCAATCCGGGTTCCATCTCCTCGGCCTCCTGCGGGGTCCTGGTGAGCGAGCGTGTCCCACGCAGGGGGCTCAGCCCGCTGGCCACCCCCACGCCGGAACATTCCGGCTTCTTGCTGGGAGGCATGACGGGACCCATGCAGAGCTAAACACCTGTGGAGAGGCAGATCATGTGATCAGCACAGTCGGGTCAGCCAAGGTCAACCAGAGCTACCTGGGGCCAACCAGGCTTCAAGCTCAGCACTGTGAAAGGTGCACGTTCCCTAGGTCATGATGGTTTCATAGATAAGGCCACAGCTAACTATCTGCTAGTGCCCCTCCGACAGCCTGGCTCTGACCCCACTGGGTATGGCACAAACAGGGGATTGCTTCAGCACCCACGTTAAATCACTAGCATCATTTTCAATATAATGACCCTGAATAAACGGAAGGAGTTCCTTCAGGGACAGCAATTAAAAACAATTCTGTGGGATTCACCCTGTAATGGAGCTGAAATCTGACTGTTACCTTGCGATTCCACTGGCATTCTGATGGATTAGCAGCTGTCATGGGCTCTCTGGAAGCTGGCCTCACTGTCTATCTAATTAAACCAGCCGTCGTATGCCTTAATCCCTCCATTTCTCCGGATTTGTTAATCACAGCAGTTACTGAAAAATATCCGCCTGCGATAAAACTGCTCAGTGCGGCATCGTTTCCGGACAGAGGACAGCACAGGGTTTTATATAGCAGGCAGGATGCGACGTCCGCTAAATGAAAGAGCAGCGAGGGGTGGAAGCGCACGGTGCATGAAGCGCAGCTTTCCCCGTTCGTTCGGGATCGACGACAGCACAGACGCAACCCTGACACGGATGTGAGCCCGCCTCCATCACACAGGCCCGCCTCCACGAGGTCCCAGTGCTAACGGGACGCTGACTGTACACCTCCATAGGATGACGTGCACTTCACAAATGACAAAGGTCTCATGATTTATTTACGAAAACAAGCTTTCCAATACATTGCCAGCAGTTAAGGCTTCAGGAAGGCTACAAAGAAAAATAACCCATTAGATAATGGACATGGAATTAAGCATTTTTAACATAATACAAAATGTAATGAAAACGGGTTTATGTTAAATGAGACCCCGTTTAAAACATCCTTAAGCAAAGTGATATCGTTAACCCAAGCATAGATCTTTGCAGAAAGCTGCCGATCCAACATTGTCTCCAAATGGGAGCTGTGGTCCCGTGAGTCCTTGAAATTATATTATAGCTGACAGTAAAGTCATTTAATTGCACAGTTGCTATGACAACACTTCACTCTGTTTGGGCCTAATTTGCTTAACTGCCAATTGCATCCCCTAGGGAGCCCATACATCATTCTTCTCCAGTCCTTTGTGCTAAACAAACTTACAAACACCACCGCAGGAGCACCCTTCGCCTCTGGAGCCCCAGACCGTGGTGTAGGCCCGTTACTGTGTTTGCACTTGTAGTCTAACTATCGCTATTAAACCCCTACGTGGCGTTTCGATCACGTACATATTAACTTAAATAAATGCCGTTTATTGACACAGGCAGTTTGGCAATGCGGCCGCGAAGCGTCACTCTGCATTCTCCTCGAAGTAAAAGTGCAAGCTCAGAGAAATTAGAGAGGAAAAGGAGCAAAGCGCAACCCCGAAAACTTTGTTTCGCAACATCTGACGTTTCCTGCATCCTGCGGAAGAAAAGGCATGGCGCTGGAAAGCAGAGCCCCAGGCTGGAGTAAGGGCTGGGGAGCGGGGCGGACGGACCTTCCTGCCACGCGTCACGGACTGCGAGCCCCTTCCTGCACGCTCGACAGGCTCGACCGGCTGGGTCCGAACGACGGTGCTGCCCAGAGTGTTAACACCCACTAAAACCATGCGAGAATGGGGACTGTGGCGTGGCATTTCCAAATGCCTGAACGTCACGACCATCAATGTCACATGGCGCAAAGTATACGATAAGCGATCGTTACGGAAAGGGTAAAGAAATATTACTTTTATACACGCGCACGCACCCCTGCATTATCTCAGCGTCCAGGCATCTCTCGGTATCTACAGCACGCCGCTTCTAAAAGGACGAACGAACCGTCTCTTTACCTTACCTGGGTATAAACCGAACCGGCTGCACAAACTGACGCTGCGATCAACGTTTCTGCAAGAAAATCCTTCAAAATCTTCCATTGCATTCTTCAGCCCGAGTGAAACTCCGATCTCCAGAGTAAAAACCCGGGAAGGGGGACGAAATCCCGGCAGGCATCTGCATGCAGCTTCGGCACACAGAAAACCCTCCAACCGCCCCTGCTGTCCCGGCCGCCAGTCTGCCTCTGTGTGTGTGTGTGTGTGTATGTGCGTGTGTGTTTTGGGCTCTTCTAGCTGTGAGAGGAAAAAATAAACTGGTGGACCGCGAATGAAAAGTGCACACATGAGCAGAGGGGAAGGCTGCGGGTGGGGCGTCATCGCCGCGGCTGGGTTTGCGGAGCCCGGCGGCGGCTGTCCGCGCCTAAGCGCGCTCTGCCCAGCAGCTGTCCGGTAAAGACCGATTAATTACTCCCTCTCTAAGGAAGAGGTGGGGGTCACGCTAAGGTAAACACTCTTCGGATACTAACCTTACATCTTTTCGCGTTCATTTGATTTTTCGCGTTGGAGTTCCATCTAACGATCATATCTTTCTCATTAAGATCCCAAAAAAGCGAAGCAACTTAATTATTACTGTCAGCGTAGCGTTAAGAATTTACTCCAGTAAAATTTCCCCGAACGAAGCCATTTGTCCTGCGTTAAAACTTTATGTATGGCACAGGCCGGCAAATCTAGCAGCCGAAATAAGATATTACAGGGTGAGACCACTCTCCTATTCTAGACAAGAGTAGGGGGTTAGAAAAAATGCGGCAGGGCAATAAGTGTCAAGCAAGAACTAGAATAGCTGCAGTCGTACTGAGCCACTCTTAAATTAGCACTAAGTATGTGAATTGTCTTCTAGCGTGCAGACTACCCATTTGTAAAATAAATTGAAACGATAACGCTGCCCATATCACATGAATAAGTTATCCGACATATAAAGCGTCCTACCTACGATCGTTCATATCCTTTTGGCTTTGTCCCACAAGCAGTTCTTAGGGAGGTTATTGGTAAGCTGGGACATTTTTTGAAATTTTATCCTCGCACTGTAAAAATATGATATAATTATAAATATTAAAACTTAAAAGTATTATTGAAAGCCCAAGAACTGAGCTTAAGTTCATAGACCACAGAGATGTAAGGATGCACCCTCTGTTCCACCTAACCAATATTGACCCTACTCTTTCATATTTACTTTTGGTACATTTTGTGGTACATACATGTTAATAGATGTTCAACAAGGCTGTCAGTGGGTGTCTGTGTAAAAAGGGCCACTTAAATTAAGACTGAACATCTTTTCCATTAGAAAAACAAGTGGCTCACCAGCTAGAACTCCAGACTGGAAGATCAGAGACCCAGTCCACATACTGCAGCAGCAAGTACCCTGATGAGTACTCAACTCTTGTTCACGACACTGGAAATATGTACATGAAAATAAATAACAGTAGCTTGCAAAAATTATGGTCAAAGATGGAAAAAAGACAAAACTCAAAGATTATAGCTAAAAGAACCAATGAAAGATGTTGGGCTTAGAACATAGACATTTTCACCACAAACCCTGAAGAAAACCATGGATAGAATACAAGTACCAATAAGCTTGAACATCACGTCCAGATCTGAACATAGGCTACCGGGGCAGGTGAGTTGTGCTTAGAGTCCTAGACCACAACAGAGCACCCATGTTGGCTTTAAACTGAAGAGGCAGGGAGCACCCCCAGGATATTAGTCATTTTGACTCACTCACTGCAGCCCAATATTTCTCAACCCAGTCCTTGGGGACCCCCAGAGTGTCCATGTTTTTGCTCCCAGAGCTGGCAAGTAGCGAAAACATAGACTGTCTGGGGGTCACCAAGGACTGGGTTGAGAAATACTGCTGTAGCCCAGGCATTGACACATAGCAACCTTCCTACCTGGAATTCTGCTCTCTCTCGGACTCTCATTGAGGTGGACTCCTGCTTTGGCCTCCTCGCCGTTTCTTTGAGACAGGTTGTTTATAGACCTTGTGCGTCCACACGTCTCAATTCATGTGACAATGAGGCAAAAAAAAAACAACAAAAAAACCACAGAAGCCTCCCAGGTCTACGTCAAAGCCCCAACAAGCCCTGACTCATACGTCTACTGTTTACTTGAGGAGCTGTCAGCAAACTCCTCCCTACACAGGAGTCACATATTTATTTACCTGAAGAGCTGTCAGCAAACTCCTCCCAACAAAGGAGTCACATATCTTTCCCGAGGTCTACCTGTCCAGTCCAAACGCTCTTGCATCTCATTGGAGGAATACTGTGGACTAATTTCAGATCAGAGGAGCCTCACTGCACCAGAAGCACACTTTAGGACAATTGGCACACCTTTAGTAGTAGAATTCATAAATATACGTTCTAATAAAACTTATAGTACAATAAAAATGGGGGATGCCAGCTGTACCCTCATCAGAAAAGAAAAGGGGGGGGGGGATGTAGGTCGAAAGTCATATTCTTTTTTCGCGTAGGTAGTAAATAGCTGAAGTACAGCAGTCTGTGAAGTGGGTTTCTTATCTGCAAAGGTAGAAGACAAAGGATAAGAGCCAGCTTCACACCACCCGAGCAACCTTCCACAGCCATCTTCAGCTTCAGCTCCAAATGCAATCTTGTCATTGTCACCCAGAAACATCCGCCTCAGGCCAAACTGCATCATGATTTATCAAAAATACTGTTTTAATCATGGCTGAAATGTTTAGTCTCTGTTTTCCTTTTATTTTCCAGGCGTATAATAAATTCACACACGCAGCCAAGTATTGAGTCATGGTTTCCAAGACGTAAAAAAGAGGTTAATGTCAGTTAGTAGCTGCTGAGGTTATTTATTACTATTTTATGACAGACCTTCGAGAGAAGTGATTTATACACAAACAGTCCATGGTGTCTCACACGGTAAACTGCCCTGGCAGAGTGTTGTACCTATTAAACTCAGCAGAGCTATTTAACAATAGTAGGACATTTTCAGCAAGCTTTCCATCTAGTCCTTTAGTAGAAGGGGAGTGTCTCTTCATGCAGTTCAGTCTCAGGGGAGAACCCTGCGAGGTGAAAGAAGACACGTCCCCTTGCTCTGCACAGCAGGCCAGTAGATACACTCCCTCTGAGGGCGTGACTCATGCCCATTACCTCTGGGGAGTCTGATCACAGAGCTCTGCTGCAGAGGAAAGGGGGGGGGGGACAGGCATGGAGGGGCACCCACTACACCAGGGAGATCAGTAGCTCACTTGACTGATGGTCATCCATGTGCAGTGATAGGTGAAGTTAGGGATCGTCCAGTTTGAATGGACTCACGACTGCCACAGCACCACAGTGTAACCTGACACCCCAAAGACTTCTGGGTAAAGTGCTTGCTAAGGCAGAGGAGGTCACCTTTTCTACCGCCCTTTAAAGGAGAGGGGGTGCTCCCTCTCTACCAATCAGAGACTGAACAGATGGATTAAATCACTTTTTGATACCAGTGGAGAGAATATAGTCATTGCTGATATATTTTGACTGTCTGCTAAATCCAAAAGACAGACAAATTCTTCAGCCCTGGAAGATAAAGAAATCCCTAGGATTACAGCTGCATTACACTAATGTATTCAGTGTTTTCCCTCCAGTCCAGTGGGCACCTAGCATGGACCACAGCTCATTAAAACTTAAGCATTCACTTTTTATACATTTCTTTTGACCTAAAAGTAGATTGTTATTATTAATGCTACAATTTGCAGAAATGAGAACTTTGAATTAATTACACTTAGAAAGTGTACGTCATACTAAGCCGACTTCCAATTAGCAGTATAAAGGAGGTCTGACAATCAGCATTTTTTAAGGCAACTCACAGAATTAAAAAGGTGGAGCTGATGCTCCAATCGCTGGTACGTCACTCACAGGAACGCTTTATATGTCAAATAACTTATTCATGTGATATTCTTTAACATGTCAAGGGGAAAAATGACACACATCAAACACACAAATGACAAATGGCACTAGCAAATCAAAGCTTACCAACAGGCATAGATGGACACTTAAGAGGACAATCACTAAACATAAAGGCATGGTTTGAAAAATGACAACAAAAATAGCATCTCTGAGCCCTAGTCTCAATAATAACCAGACACTGGCTTCAAAATGCTCAAATGTATATCCAAGTCGTCACTTGGAATCTGCTCATATCCATGTCTACTGCAGAAGTCATAACCCAGTGTAAGAGGCACAAAACCATGACATCTAAGGAAAGAAGTATACCAACGCAGCCAGAGTCATCTCTCACCCTTTTCCCTCCATCCAAAAAAGTTACTTTTAGAGAAAAACATACCAACAATGTCCACTGGTATGGGGAGTCATTTCATTTGGGGTATTAATCCAATGGCAGCTAATGCTTAGCTACTTACAAGACAACAAGAATTTATTTTGCACAGGCCAATAAGAAGATATGAAATGACATGTAAAACCCATAATTCCAGAGGTTAATCATCCAGACTCTCATGCAGTTGTCAGAACGGAAAGCAGACCTGTGTCACAGCATCTTAGGCTGTACATGGGTGCCCCTGCAAGTGTGTCACCACTGTTAGTGAGGACAGAGAGCGCTCTGGTTTCCCTGGCAACTGGAAGAGCCAGGGTGGAGTGACAAGCTGTGTTAATTCTCTCACCCATGAACTGCAGGGATCACCACCATTCATCTTCATTTCCATCGGTCTGTGTCACTGAATTAGGGGTATTAGTCTACTGGCATGGCTGAGCTCAGTATTCCAGGGCTGTTCTCTCTCCTGACTTCATGTAGAACATACTCATCCCCAACTAGGAGTCCAAGGCTGTTCCTTCTCCTGACTATGCAAAATGTACTCACCCTCAGTCAATGAGATTAGCGTCGGCACCAACAATCAGTGCGACGGCCCTAAAAACATAGCTGAGTGAATGCATCTTATAAGGGTTTTGATAGTTTAGGCTTGGATAAAGATGCTTATGCCCCCGTGGCAGACAGGAAAAGGCCAGCTGGGAGGCATGCTCCTGGGACTATGGCTTCAGCAAGGACATTGCAGACAAGAGGTCAAACTTGGGTATAGGTTAGAGAGGCCCACAGGGACCTCCAATGGTAAAGGTTGTGGCCCCAGGCTCCCCCAAGCCAAGTGCTAATGCCTCTCCCACAGGAGACATGCAGCTCTTCCTACAGGACATTTCAATAGCCTTGAAAGCTCCCAGTGAGACTGCTGGGGTTACACACCCATCTGCTGAGAAGAAATCAATGGTGAAAATGCATTGTTTGTGACTTCAGGTTCTCCCTCTTTCCAAGGTTCTACACTACTCAGAGACAGTCTAAAGGTGGAGATCAGCCAGTAATGCCAAACCTCCACACAGCATCTTATCCCTTTGCAGAAAGGTACAGAGTGATGAAGAACAGACAGCACTGGATGCGCAGTTAGTGTCGAGTACAATAATAGTAAGCATGGAGTAATAGTAACACAGCTGAATACAGTAAGAGTTGCACAACAGAAAGACAGTGCTAAGTAAGTGTAAGCCATTTCACAGTCACTTTGGCAGAGCAGTGCCTTGTGGTTGTGACCAAGGTAAGATTACTGGTAACATAAGGACCACCATAGACCTGATGGCAGATCTTCAAGGTTAGAAACATTCTTTAGGAAGACCTGGTGGATCCCCACTGCAGGCTGGGATACAAAGGTGAACATTAACCTCATATGACTACACACTGAGCCTGGGGGCGAGCAGTCAGTAGTTTATGTGCATGGATGCCATCTCTAACAGGGTGGCTAATTCGTGGAGCAACCAGGGCAAGGCCAGGGCACATCAGGCTCCATGCTGACTTCCTGGCTACCTCTTTAGGTGCAGCCATGCCCATGGCCCTAATCCTTAATCAGTGAGCCTGAAAGGAAGGCCTTGGGTGGTCACAACTCCCTTCTGCACCACTGCATCGTCGCTGTCACATAGCCAGCTATTCATAAAAGTGACATCTTTAGTAATGGTGCAGTCTTTGTTTGACTGAAGTTCAGCATGTACTGTCCATGTGTTTTTAAATTTCAATTATTATAAATGATGGCTTGGCCTCCCGCATCAGATGCAATTCGCAGACAGAAGCTCTCCTTTGGTATTAGCATTCCATTGGTTTTGTCCGAGCGTGTTCCCTCTACCTGTTCCTGCTATGTCAACATGCCAGTACA
Organism: Mormyrus lacerda; assembly: GCA_015163995.2. Classification (NCBI taxonomy): domain Eukaryota; kingdom Metazoa; phylum Chordata; class Actinopteri; order Osteoglossiformes; family Mormyridae; genus Mormyrus; species Mormyrus lacerda. The sequence goes on from JAABNX020000030.1 coordinate 13,570,649, forward strand.
GACACAAGTTCTGCAGAAACATCATTACACTGTTACTTCCTGCTTTCGATTTGCTGTTAACGTTAAACATTCACACATGGGTCATGCCTCAGATAAACTGTGCAAAGGTGAATGCTATTATCCAGTAAATACTTACATTAACAGTAACCTCAGCAACTATGGAGGACATGCCCTCCACCTCAGCCTAGGAAACCACAGGACCACATGTGAAGACATGTATGCTCCAGGTCAACCGCTCCTAAACCTATGTATGTTCACGACTGACCTTGATCTTAACATGAACCATAAGGAATACATGCTGATGATTTGGGGTTTGACACATAAGCTGAGCACACAAGTCCAGGTCTTAGGGCCAGAGGTTCTGTGGTCGGAACTGATTGGTCCAGTCAAGAGGCATAACTACTTGATTGGCGACTGGAGGGGGGCTCTCAGGCCAGGATAATCACACTGCCCAGTTTTCAAAATCAGAAGCATCACAGATTCTCCGCTAACAGAGTTACCTGAAATCACTCACTTTGGGGCCAGAGCTGAAGAAGACTGGACTGATGAGTACTGAGGAAATCACACTGAGACCCCCAGGGGAGTAGCAGGAACTCTGTGTTCAACTACTGAACAGAGAAAGCAGCACCTGCAGTGAGTGGGCCATCGACAATGGAGATCACTAACATGATCCACAACACATCCTAGGTGCTGATGTTTGAGGAGCATGAGATTTCCCTGCTCCTCAGGTGAAGTTCAGCTCGGAAGACTGATGAGCAAGAAAGATCTTACAGTCTGAAGAAATAGGAAACTTGTTCCACCATAGCTGTAAGATATTGTTCCCTCTCGACAGGGGACAGACTGATGTCCTTGTGGTCTGGCACCATGTGTGAGGTACACGGTGTTTGCAGGTTGGTGGTGGGAGGAACAGGGGAACACGAGCTGCAGTAATGGAGTCCTGCAGGAGCAGACAACTGTTCCATGTCACCTTTTGCAGTCCCTCCTCAAGCTCTGTGAGAGTCACAGCAAGAGTCCACGAGTACAAACAGGGACACTGCTCGAATCAGCTGCAATGTGTAACGGGGAGCTGACGGAGATAATTAGGAGTAAGTCAAACACCACAAAGGACCCCACTACAGCACTTCCTAAGCCTGCAATATCAGTGCTGGGCTTGCAAATGCCAGGTTCCTGAGACTCCACCCTCAGACAGCTCTTAAAGCTTTAAAGGGGAACTATGATCCACAGGCCCTTTATTGTGCATTCAAAGCCCATGGAACTCAAAATAAAACTACAAGTAGAAGGAAAGGAAGACATCACAGTGTGGGACAAGGTAGTGCAACACAATTAAGGTATTATTAATGTTCTGCAACTGTCTGGGTTAGGCCCCAGAGTCAGTCGAGGCAGCATACAGTCGGTGAAGAAGCCATTGGAGGCTCAGTTCTGACACAACAAGTTAAATCAGAAAACCCAGAAAGTCATGCTCAGAAAGACCTGGAGGGATGCGTCCCACTGCAGAAAACATGGGTGAATCTAGCTGTTGTTTTTAGATGGCGGCCATCTGAAAGCACCAGCTTGGGTTGTTGATGGTGCCATAGCAATAAAGACAGGCAATAGGTCCAGAGGTGATCCCAATGGCGCACATCACTCAGATGACAGTGACAGCATGGTTAAAGAAAAAATAGGCCACAGGTCTCATAGCAGAACATCATTTCGGAGAAATGTTATAGCACATCCAGTTACATGATACCCAGAATGGTGTACCACAGAGGATTGATACCATGAGACTGTTTGGCAAGGATCTTGGTCAATGTGTATGCGATCTGTTTTCTGAGACACACTATTCCATTTTGTGAGATACGTACTAATTTAAGCAGTAATTAATTCAACATTTCTTCCATTAACCCCAGTACAAGTGGTAAACAACCATTGAAAAGCATGTTTGTCACAATGCAAGTGAGCTATGACAAGTTACGACGTATTCCCGGTCCCCAGCAATTCAGCTACGTCTCAGCCAGCCCAGTACTATGTGCGCAATGCTGCAGGGCAACTGGCCACACTGACTGAATAAGGCAGAGCATCTCATTCATTAGCTAACTAGCAACATAACCTCTTCATTTATTGGACTAGACCATCTAGACAAAGTCAACTGATAGGGAGCAGGCAAGTGACACGATAGACAGCTGTGTTTTCTCTGGTGAGCTGACAAGCACAAAAGACTGAAGTTCTCAGTCAAGGAGTTACAAAGTTAACAGCTTTCCTTTCAGGATGTACTCACAGTCTCTAAAGGCTTTTAAGTCAACTGACAAAAGAGCAAGTGGTTTCTGGGTCATTAGTCCTTTTGCCCCATCTCCATACCGTACCAACCAGCACCAATCTGGGGAGGTATTTCAGTATGGAGAGTCACTACATCAGACCAACCCAGTCTCTTATCCCAGTATGTTTTCAGGCCAATAGCAGCACATATTTCCCTTGTACCGGCCTGGCAACCAAAGTGTCAAATCCAGCAAAGGATGAGTGGAATCCATGTCATTTGTTTTCTGTACATGCTGATGGGTTAAGGGCTAATTGACAAGACCAAGTAATCTGGGTTAGTTTAGATAAGATGCATTAAAGCCCTCAGCTTACAGCTGTCAGATGGCATCTCCTTCATCTGGAAACCTAGGCAGAGACACAGTGAGGTCGCTCAGCGGCGGGAATGTGCCCCCGGTGTTCTGATGTATTTTATTTAGACCTTTCGCCCTTAATAGGAGAAGGGCCTCTGGTAATGTGATGGTGGTCAGGGACCACCTCCCCCCTTTGCCTGGTGAATAACCACACGTGGCCCACTTTGCCTCCTCTGATTAGCAAATTCATGGATCTGAATGCTGGGCTGTGAACAGCTATTGAGAGAAGGCTGGTCAAGTGGACTCCGGGCAATTCACTAAGTGGGACTGAAGAAAAACCCATTATCTGCAGCCAGTAGAAGAGGGGGCTGAACTGAAGGGCACTTACTGAACTAAGAAGCAGTATGATGGGGGGGCTGTGTGCACTGATGGCCCCCCATATTTTTACCTCCATGCCCCTGCAGTGACAGGTATTCCAGCTGCACCTGGTCCCCAAAAAGCGCCAAATATATAACTGTGCATTTTAGGTGTGTGACACATTCAATCGGAAAAGTGCTGCTCTTCAATGGTGGACAGGTCTGCAGCACAGCTCTGAGAATATAAATTTCAGCCCATAAACACAGCGATGAAGCACAGCTATGATGAGCAGCCAATCCACGAGGGGTGCCCGGGGGACAACCAGGAACTCACGGCTCTGGGGAACATTTGTATGGGCAGAGTAAATCAACCTGGCAGGCCAGTAAGAAGCGCTCGGGCCAGAGAGTTAGCCTGTCTTCTCAGCAACAGTGCAGAATGAAATCCACATCAATGAAGTATGACATTGATAATAGGCTGGCTGAACAGACACGAAGATGACGGGACTCTCCTGAGGTCTCCAAGCAGCCGAGACAGGCAGCCATCAGTACGTTTCCCAGGAAGCCACCCTGCCTTCAGCTTGTCACTTTAGGCTGCTGGGGATTTCTCGACATTAACACGGATTTGAACATGTCAAATCTGAGGCCACCGCTGTGACGGTACAAAACCACTGCCACAACAAGGGGTCTTTATTTGAGAGCATGTAGCAATCATCTCCCACACTCCATTTTCAGAAGTATTTTTAAAAATGAAAGAAAAAGACAGGGAACATTCAGGCCGTAGCACGTCTGTGGTGTGTCTGTCACCTTCTGATGACATCACAGCTGCCAGGAGAACCCTTCCTAGGGAGCCATGGGCCAGTTTACCCAGGGTTTTCATACATCCTCCTACAGATGTACAGGATTACCTGATCTTGGAGCAGGTCACAGAACACTGCGATTGCACATGGAGCAAGATGCTTTCAAGGACACCACCCCGCACCTCACAGCTGTCTGTTTCTGGCGCATTCTCAGCTCATAGTTTGATCTCCTTGGCTGAGTGGCCACGTTCAGAGGGAGGGCAGAAACCTCAGAGTTTCCATCTCATGTGAGGTCATCATCCCCCATACAGGGAAGCTTCAGAAGCGTTCTAGATCCTGCTGGCTTATAGTCTTTCAGGATTGTGGATGATCGGAATTACGTGCCTCCCTGAGTGCTCAGTGACACCCTCAGAGTGCCCACAGTGCTGTATATGTGTGATCTCTGGGGTGAAGATCAGGTCACAGATGATAGAATGGGACCTCCCATTGCAGAAACTGCCCAAATGGTAGCAAAGCTTGTCATCCGTCTTAAGTACACCCTGTTTTCACCCTTGGGTCCGCATGAAATGGAATGGAGATGAGGGAAAGCCACAGAGATCTTGGGTGGATCACATTCCTCCAGACAGATGAATGTTCACAACGGCCCCTGGTCAGGCGTTCCTTTTACTGTTATTCCCTCATGTCTTGCCATTTTCCTTAGCCTCACTGCTCCCCTCTTTGGTCTACGGTTTAATATTCATAAGGGGTGGAGTCACACGGGGACCAGCCGCTGGCCACCGTCTCGAGTTGTCAGGGGAGATGTAGAACAGAGGCAGCACTGGCAGGACTCCCACACGCCAATGGTTAAAAATACCTCCCATTCATAGCAGTCTGCTGCAAGACAACTCCTCCCACTTACACACACAGCCTGGAGAGCTTGGACTAAATAAACACAGAGCCAGTGCTAAAAGCAGGGAGAGCTGCGGCAGCCTCAATCAAGCAAGCAATCTACCAGCCATCTGAAGGCAAACACTTGCATTCAAGTCCTGCTGCAGAGGTGGCCTGGAGGCCTTAGGACTACAGAGTGGGTTAAACAGACCAGTACTGCTCTACAGCGACACCTACTGTTGACCAGGAGCCCATGGGACTGCGCCTCCAAGCATGTCGGCGTACACGCACCACTTCTCATGTGTGTGAAAGTTTCAGCCCTTTATGATTTTGCCCATGCATGATATGTCCAAACGACAGGCATGGCTGAGAAGCTCAAAATGGAATGGGCTATAACTTGATGGACAGGACAAACTGAGGAGGTGCCCTGAGACCACGCCCAGCAAGCTTCAGCTCCCCTCTCTGCTGACCCCACCCACAGCCTGCCGTCTCACAAGGCAGACACACTTCCTGCTAGCAGGCTTTCCTCAGATAAGAGTGTTCCAGTCAACAGGAAATCCTTTCATGGTGAGCGATGCAGCGCCAAATGCTGTTCTATCAAAGAGAAGGGCAGCCTGAGGACCTGGGACCGTGGAGAAGAGAGGCATGGACAGCGGATTGGAGAGAGGGAGAAGCTTCCAATGCTCTGGACTGAAGACCCTCCTGAAGTAAATTAGCAATGGTAACGTAATGTCCCACCACCACACAGAAATGACATTTTACCAAAAATCCAAGGGGAAGGACAGCCTCTCTGAACAAAAACACACGGGATAACTAATGGGGGAGTGACAATCGCATCATGTACAAAAAACAAACAAAAAAAAAGCAGTAAGAATAACATACTCACAGGGCCCACCTGAGAAAGTGTGTGTGTGGAGACCAGGCTGGGGAAAACAGTCTGCAGACTGCTGCAATGACATGCAAACAGGGCTTTCAAAGTGGGGGGGGGGGGGCCTGTCTTTGTCACTATGGCAACGGTGTCTCAGGGTGGCCGTTAGAAACCCTGAACTTCCTGTGTCTGCTCCCCAGCAGCCAATCGGCGGCAACGTTTTCATTGGCATGAAGAGCTCATGCTGTAAACATGCTGTTGCAGGGGCCACATGAACAGATCACAGAGTCTCGGAAAAGGGGCTGCAAGTTGGGGGGGGGGGGATTCAACAAGGTGGGAATTCAGCTGGGCCTCAGTGTTAGTAAACATCCCGCTCTAGCCGAAATATCACAGAGCATGTTGCATACCTACTAGCTACTCAGAGGGGCCTTCTACTGGGCATCAGCTGAGAGGAAGGCGGGGCTTTAATCCTCTCACTGTCGGCACGTTCTTCCAGCTGACTCACTTTTTCTAGGACTGGCGACGACGTAACCACAGCTCGGCATAACTGCAACACGATCACCGGGCAGACGGTCACAGGAAAGGCAGCCTGACACGGCTCACCGCTGTAGCCTCGGTGATGGACCCAGGTCAACGGGACCGAGCGAACCGGGCGTGAGGGGGGGGCAACCTAAGATTGACAGCTATGGGGCCCGGCTGTGGAACTCATGAGTGTAATAATCTGATTTAGACAGGCAGACAGGCACAGAGAAGCTCACCAGCTCTCTGTCTCTTTCTCTCTCTCACACACACTCTCACACACACAATCACTGCTGCTGTGTAATGAATGACAGGTCAGTTTGTAGCGCAGTTTCACTGACGCTCAGAGCAGCCTCCAGTTCACCGCCTGACTGCGTGACTCATCTGCCACCAGGTACATGACATGTATCGCATACTATTGCTGCTGGGTTTTCCTGAGCCTGGGGACCGGCGGTGCCATATCGGGGTGTGAAGAAATTCTCACAAATACGAGTTGGGAGCTCGGCACACATGCCCTCGCACGCTGTCAAACACACGGGGGCATGCACGAGATGCCTGGATAGCACACTTCCCGAGCTCCGACACTCTGACAGGAGAACCCCACACCTGAAACCCAACTCGACGTGACCCCACTCCCCCCCACCACCCCACCGCGGTCCATTGTCCTCAGCCAACCGGGGTATACCGGGGACTCCCACAGAAGAACAAGCCAAGATTAGAGGAGGAATTAACAATCATACAGTAACCTTTTAATCCCGATCTTCTCTGGACAGGTTCCTCACCATGAGAGCGCTCTGAGCCTCTGCACGTTAAATCCCACTGGTTAATCCCTCCATTCTGCTCCGAAGCAGTGTTTCTGCAGTGACCACTAATCTCCACTCTCCCCTCTCCTTTCAGGCTCCTTCACTGTGCTGTGGAACGGAGGCTGCTGACGGCGAGGGCTGCGGGCTGTGGGCTGCCAGGTCCTAGTGCCTCCTGGGTTGCCGACAGGATTCAGCCGTTGCTCATTCTGTCTGTGGCACAGAGCTGAGAATGAATGAAAGACACAGGAAAACCTTGATGAAAGACTTCAGCTGGCTTCAGGGTTAAATGTTACAGTGCTCATTAAGCACTCGTTTCTATAGAGCACACACTGTACTGTAATCTACCCATGGGGGAGGGCAGTGTTGGGGAGGCCACTGGGGGGGGGGGGTATCCTTGTGAATCACTGACCCACGGAGGAGCTTCTGTGATTTCATGCTGCTTTTTCAGGCCAACGCAGGAAGCGTCCCTTGATACCATCAGTGGTGACAACCCGGGGGCTGCGATGGCTCAGAGGTGGCGTGCCATCTCTCTAGGGGGAGGAGGGACCCCTGCATGTCCCCTCCTGTAACGTCCCCTTTTAAACCACAGTAACACATGAGCACGATGGGGGGGGGGGAAGGAGAGAGAGAGGCGGCCACCTTCACACTGAAATAGAAAAGCACAGGCAAGAAGCAGGTGTCACACAGCTGTGATAAAGAGGTCTCCCTCAGGTGGGCTTCACACTCCTTGGTGAAACGTCCTTCTCTCTGCGGACGTCTGCAGATGTCTGCCTGATTTGCAGACTCAGTGAGCCAGAGCCTAGCGATGTGGCCTTAATTTAGCATACAGTACAGGAACACAGTCATTCAATACAATCTGAGAACTTGGCACAGTACACTGTAGAGTCAGGAAAAAAGGGTACAACCTTGGTATAGGTTTGTTTCCCAGGGTACAAATAATATATATGTACCGCCCAACAGTACAAAAAAAAATTCCTCAGAATCAAGGGCACGAGATTGGGTTGAGGTCCATTTAAGGGGGTCCAGGTGGTTGTATTGGCTGGCTTTGATTATAAGATAATAATTTGCACCCATGCTCAGAGACCATTTCTGTAATTCAAATAAAACTGAAAGGTATGTTTACCTACAGCTAGGGTACAATTGGCAGACTCCAGTGACAAGATTTTTGTGCCCTCAAAGGTACAAATTCCTACTTTTTTTCCCTCACAGTGTACAGACCAAGAATGATACTTGCGTCGGCACAAAAGGTCTTCTACAAGGAAATGTACAGCAGCTGAAAAATGCACATCATCTGGAGTAAACCAAATTTGGGAGCAGTGGATGACAAGGCATCCGCAAAAGCACTGTCAAGCTCAGTGAGATGCAGTGAGCCCCATCGCAATCCATGGTTCACTGATCAGTCATCCTGGTCATTTAACATTCATCAATGATCAGACTGAACTGCCAAGGTCGAGGGCACCCTTCTCACTGGAATACCCTACTCTTTACAGCGCTGCAAAACCAGGGGACCAGGCGTCTGGACATAGAATGAGACCACAGGTGCAGTGAAATCCACAACACTGATTCGTTCTGCAGTGCAAGGCTGGTAAATACAGGAAACCTGTATTTTTAGCACTCAGGCTGGTAGTGCTTTAATACTTTGGCTCCTAACACAGCATACATCATTTCCAGGTACAGCCATTCTGCAGCATGCCTTGACTCAGGGTAAGAAGAGGGACGACGGGGTGTCAGTGTTGAAGGTCAGTGCTGCAGCAGAGCGGGCATTCACCAGAAAGCCGTCCATCAAGACAGACTTTAAGGTGGTATCTCCACCCTGGGGTCCAGCGACCTTCTCTAATGACCCTGTACCTTGCGTTCAGAAGGAACTGGCCACATATCTGTATGTCTTCTTTTCATCCCCTGTGTGTCTATGCAACTGTATCTGCCATAAAGATCTATCACTGTAATCAAAGCCCTGCTTTCCCCTGACAAAGTAGTGAGCAGCATTCATGCGATTTGCAAACCAAAGCCGAAGCAATTTTTCCCATTGGTGAGAGAGACATGTCTCACCCATCAGTCTTTGTTCTGATTGGTACGTGTGAACTGTTGAACTGTACACCCATGCCCTCAGCAGCTAACCCTGCCTGCAGTGGAGACAGACAGTGCATTCATGGCACCCTGTGTCAGGGTCAGACAAGTAGAAAAGGCTAGCGTTATGAAAACGGTGTGCCATCAAATCACATGCTATAGGCCAGATTACACTCTGGAAGAAGGCAGCAGCAGAGAATGAAGCACTGGAGAAGCAGAAGTTCCCAGATGACTGATGGGCTACAAGATCACAACTCATGCATTAGAGTAGTTCAGTCCCACTTAATGTCGCTTAATAGAGTGCAAAACTGTGGCTGCTGTACTGTGGTTGGCCGGATGTGGCTTGTGTTCATTTATGACCCAGTGGATAAACTGTCTTCAAACAGCTTAGGGCTTCAGAGAGAAGGTTGTGTCACCTGAGATGTTTCGGAGTGAAGCTCAGACTGAAGGACAAAAATAGTTTCCCCAAGTTAATTTCATTACAGAATGCACATTAAATAATGCCTTTGAACATTCACAAAGTCAGAGGCATCGGCTTCTCATGTTATAATGAGACTATGTTAAATTTCTAGCGCAGATCTGGTCTTTTATCCCGAGTTGGGCAGTGTGAACACGAGCAGCACTGTGATATAATTAGAGTGCAATCTTCCAAAAGTTACAGGGAGCTGAGACCCTCCCGGGACCTTGCGTGCGAGAAGCGGCTCATCGGCGCCAAGCATCTCCATCTCTATAGCAACCGCCGCCAGGCGCATTTCACAAAATATCCAAACATGAAAACAGTGTTTTGGCAGGACAGACAAATCCGAATAAGGTGGGGACAGTCCTGCTGGGAACACTCCTCAGTCAGAGGGGGTGTAGGTGCTGGGCTGAGGTGCTCTCTGAATACCAGGAGGAGGATCGACAATGCAGAAGCGATGAGACGAGATCTCATCGAGCTGGTGGACGTTCTGCAAGCGCTCTCTATCCTCTCTGCCAGTTCCAGGGGGAGGGTCCAAGCCCTTTACCCCTGTCAGGTAACCAGAAACTGCTCACCAGGCCTGTTAGAGCATCACTCTCCCAGCAGATTTACCCACAGGGGATGAGAACATACACAGTCCACAGCAGGTCAGCAGGACCACATTCTGACCAATAGATATCTAGCAGACCTCTTCAATCCCCCATTAACCCCTTAGCACTCCCAGGCAGTGTGTGTTCCGACAAGGGCCAAACTCTCTCCGATATGGAAGCTTTTATCAGGCCCAAGTGACTGGCACCTGTTTCAGTCACGGCCACTTGATGGTTTTTACGAGACCTAATTTTATTTACCAGTGCTGTTAAGCTGCATGTTTGATTATGGGTTGTCTGAAAACAGCAGGTACATGCTCAGTTCTGCTGAAATCAATAGGTCCTTTAATCCATGAGAAATAGCGTTCAGCCAAGTCTAGGTAAACCCTGGGGGGAATGGTGGTGACAATATCACAGGGCCGAATCAAACATCAGGGTAAATTTGTGGTCATCCAGCACAAAGTTCTCCAACTATCAACAGCAGAACGGACTTCTGCATCTGAGTGCCTCAAGGCTCCAGAGTCTCTACAAAAGTGGGGGGGCAAAGCCTCCACCTACACCTCGGACGTGCCACAGCAGGGGGACGAGGTCCACATCCATCATCCTGAGTCCCAGCCCCCACGTGCACAGGCATATTCCTGCACTTATCCTGCCCCCCCCGCCCCATCCGCAGAGGTCGCAGCAGACTAAGGCAGAGTCAAGCATATGCCAGAATTTTTCTTGTGAGGTGACAAAGGTGCAAGCAGAACACTGGCGTCCCAGGATGCTCAGCGAGCTGCCTGCCCAAGAAACATGTCACCATTTCCAAAGCTGTGTCTCTATGACAAAATGGGCAGATAATCGTTCTCCTCAGCATGAAGCAACCTGTAAGCTGACCTCCAGTTTCTATTGAGGGCTACGTCGCTCACAATAATCTAATACAGCAGAAGTCGCAGCAAACGCTAGATATTACGTGCGCGCCGGGCAGCACTGCATAATCGTACCCTCTTAATGCTGTGCCAACACGACAGGCTGATAAGGGCTCTCAAACAGCGGCCGCACTGTTTACTCTCGCTAATTGAGCCCCACTCCGGTAATACAGCTCCAGCAGGTCACAGCCTGAGCTTCTGCGCAACGCTGACTGAGGGAGTCTCACGAGGTCGGGGGCCCAGGACAGCCAGACCCCACACATCCAGGGTGGGGCCCCAAAAGAATATTTCAAGCGTGAAACAATTTTAAATGCTTCTTTAACCCTTAAAAGTTGAAAAATACACCCTCCCCGCAATAGGAACACAAGCAGCCCCTGGCCACAGCAGACAGAATATCCACATGCCACTGCTGTAAGTCATCATGAACCTGACAGAGTGCAGTGCTGAGGTCAGCAGAGTCATGCAGAGGGGTGATCTCCACACCAGGACTGTCAACCGGCAGCACGGTCAGCTGACAGTCGAACGCGCAATACGGTGACGGCACACACTGGCAGGCTGCGTACAGGCTTTCCCACTTCCGGATGAATCACATAAAATCCCTGCACAATGCCATCCATTACACAGGGCTCTGGAGCGCCTGTACCAGGCTTTAGGTAAGAGCAACAGACAAGAATCCATACATCATGTTTAAGAGGCTGCCCGTTGGAAAATCAATGTGCTCGTACGGGCTGAGAAATCACACTCTGAGGCAGAGTTTATCAGAGATACACGGCCCCTCACATCAGCCTGACCAGAGGCATATTTTCAAAAATAATTTTAAGACAGGAAGTGACAACACAACACTTTCCTGCCTGCTAACAGTGCTCAGCACAATGCTGCCACGGCACCTCTATTTAGGTTGTAGGTTGGCAGAACAAGACACGGCAGAAACAGGCAGCTCGCACCGTGATTCATAAAATGCAGCAACGTGGCCTCCCTACTCACTTACCCAAGACTGAGGACATGGAGCAGGAGACCCTGGGGGGCAGGTCTATCCATCCAAAAATCCTGGAGCTTAACCCAGGAAGCGCAGGGCACAAGATACCTGGGATGAGCCGGCAGTTTGCTTTTATACAGTTTTTCAGAAAAATGTACAGACCAATAGACACAGGTGGAGGAAATGCTATCTGCCATAGGGAGGGGCTTAGAAAGTGACATTTTAAGCTGTGGGTGGCAGCCCACCTCAGGGACGCATCTGCAAAGGGCAAACTCACACTCCTCAATGCGGGCTGGCCTGCGGATTAAAGAGCTCCCCACCGTTCGCCGTCTGCGGCCAGCACAGCGCCGGGACAGATTTAGAGAGCACGAGCATGCAATCACTGTGCAGACGAAGACCCCAGGCAGAATATAGAAACAAACACATCTTTATTTAGATGGGCGGTGAAGCTCACAAACATTATTTAGTGCACAACCACAACGAAACTCTGGACACGCTGCGGAAACACGCCGGGGCTGCGGTGAGTGGCTTCTAAAGAAATTATTAAAATGAGTCTGATTACAACACCCATTGTTTAATTTCCCCCCAACAGGACTACCTTTCAGATGTGGACGGATGTAGTGCAGGGAAGAAGGCCCGACTCGTGACCGCTCACAGTTATCTCGAATGCCTTCCTCACCGTACTAGGCAACACAGACGCTGAGCCAGCAGTGGCAGATGAAAGAGCGGAAATGCGGATGGCATTACTCTGCTTGTGCAACACCTAACATCTTTATCATTTGCTGGGTTCAGTGACTGGTCACGATGAGTACTCCGATTTGTTCAAAGATGTCAACTACGACTGGTCTTCGGCCCGGCCGACCACACGTTCAAAGTCCTGGAAACTGACGTGTCCATCAGAGTCTTGGTCTACTTCCCTGGAAGGGGAACAAAAACACAGCATCAGCCTTAACAGGAGCCCGGTTTAGCCTCCGCAGTCGAGTTTCCCACCAAACAGGCAGTCGCCAAAGATTGTCCCCCTGCCCCCGCCATGTGGCCCACGAGCCTCTGCATGGCGCCCAGCCATGGCATGCATCCACCTGCCCCCGGTCTCCCTGGGAAACCAAACAGGGGGCGCGGTGCCTCCGCTGCAGTGATGCACCCCCTGCAGGGGTGCATGCACAAACGCAGATTGTGGGTGCAAAAAACGTCGGGGCAGCAAGAGGCGATGAAATGAGATAAAGCAAAGGAGCATGCAGAAAATCAGCCTTTCACACTCCATATAGACGCCTTCCATAGGAGTAAAAGACTGGCGGCCGCCTGTTCCATGTTTCAACTTGGGTGATCTGCTGAGACCATCTTGTTCTCCAACCTTCATCTCTCTAAGAATGCATCTCCTCCGCCATCCCCACCTGTGACAGGGGAGCAGGAGACAAGCAGCTGACCCACCTCCAAACGGTCCTGCGATTGACCCTGAACACCTGGAAAGGCTGGATCAGAGTAACGATGTCAGCCTTGGTGATGCTCAGCTGATCTTCTGAGCACCTGTCCTCCATCCATCCCATATAGTACACCGTTACCAGCTTCATTATCCACCTTCTAAGGTCCTCAAGGCTGCCAAGGACAAGGGGAGGGGCGCTCATAGTGTTTCATCACCATCAGGCGACAGGTGGTGTGGGTTCCCACACTGGCTAAGCAAGGTGAACATTTCTCTTGGGGGAGATGCTCTGCCAACAGTCTAATCTTTTTGATATAGTTTCTGCCCCTCTGGATACTGGTGTGATACAGGATGTGCTTCTTTAATGGGAGCGGCAGGGCTGGCGGGGGTCTTTTTACAGTAAGCATAAATCACCAAGCCACACTGCCATGGTAACCAGACAACGCCGTAATAACATCAGGAACAGCACTTTTTCCTGCCTTGAGACTCATCACCCACCTCAGAAACACACTCCCACATATACATCCTTCGCAGGACCTGCCGTAAGGAAGCACGTTCACAGTCTGCCAGCTGGAGGTTACGGCCATTTGTTCCGAAGCACCCCGGGCAGTAAACATTAAGTGATGGGGAAACAACACGGGCATTTATATAAACGCTGGATTAGATATATATACCCTTGTGTCCAGCCCCCCTGTTGCACACTATCCTGATTTTTGTATGTAGAAGTAATTCTGCCTGACAGCTTCCCTGAGATACCGCATACCCTGAAGGACCAGGTGCTGTAACCGTCCTGGCTTGGTTTCCTGAGGGAAACGGTCGTCACCCCTACGGACGGCATCACCCAGCATAAATTGTGTTCTTCCCACCTTCTGTTTAAACTTGACTAAGAAGTAAAGATGCTGGTCAAGTAATTAAGAGACAATGTGCTGGAGTTGAGAAGGCAGCTCCGGAAGGCTGGAACCAAGCCAGGAACAAGGCAGAGTCTGACTGAAAGGTACATCATGCTGTTCCTGCAGGAATGCTGCATGTCAGCCAGCGAAGCAGGCATCAGCGAAGACGTTTATTACCAGCATGGAGAGGACCTCACTGCCACGTTTCCAAAGACTTACTGAGGGTTACTTCTCCAGAGCGAACACAATATAGAGCGTGGAAAGAAAAAACACTTAAAAAGAAGCACCAAAGCTTTAGTAAACATCTAAGACATACACAAAGCAAATCGAAGACCCAAAAGGGCATGCGAGTCCCAAATAAAGACATTCAACATCAGGAGTGACCGTATCCTGCGGCCAAACTCTGGAATGCCTGACTCAGCGCTACGTGTTGCACGGACAAACACAGGTGTTGTGGCCAGGTGGGAGCAACCCTCCCCTCCAAGCCCAACGAGAGGATGGGTGGGAGGTGCAGCCTTGGCCAAGACCACAGGAGGGCAACAGAAAGCAGAAGTAGGAGAGGTGTGTGGTAAGAACAAAGGCAGCGTTGGACGGTGTGTCTGGGAGCGCAGGCAGGGGGAATGAGAGGTATCCCTGGGATGCTTCCTCAACTGCAGCGTTTTGCTTTAAAGCGTTTATGTTTTCCACAGATTCACAACAGGGGCCTAAGAGGCCCGGTGGCGTGGATGCATCGGCCGGCTGGCTTCTGTCAGGTCCGATTACCATCTGCGGCGAGCCATACTGGCGCACTCCACCCCACAATGCAAGCACGCCGCTCCGGGATCCGTTCATTGGCACCCCAACGGGCCAGCACCTCCCACAATGCCTTGCAGGCAAAGGGGTTCCATCGATAAAGCTTTTCTTCATCTGCTCAAACTGAGTTATCACTGAAAGTGAAGCTTTTCTTTCTCCTCCTGGGGATCACTGTCCTCCCCCCAGGGCTAACATCAGAAGGACAGAGAGCACCCAGGTGTGATGCACAGTATCCAGCCAGAGTCCATTATCAGAACTCCCATTCACGTAACTCAGATCCAGATCTTCAGCATGGATACCAGAACCTCAGAGCCTTTTACAGTGTGAAACAGCAGCAGCTGGTTACCCTCACTGCCGGGATCGCCATAATTTATTACAATGGATGGCAAATACATGTCAGTGCTCTGATCATGAAAAACAGGTAAGGTCATCATCCCTTCCGCCCATCCATTCCCCTTTAAACAGAGCGTTTCATGCCAGCTGAAAGGTGCAAAGGCCATCATTTGTCAAGAGAGGGGATAGTAGATGAAACAGCAGGAGCAGAGGCTGAGAGAAAGGCTTTGCAGTGGACTCTGCTCTGAAACAGCACTGTATATATGCCAGTGTCAGCGATCTGACGGGAAACCACATAACACCCAACATCAAACCCCCAGGACACGCAGTGACTTCAGCCCGCCCACGGGGACCAGGAGGGGAAGCGGGTGCCAGCAATGCCATGTGTCGACCTTAGACCCCTGGTCCTGACCTAAATTCCATTACCGAGAGCAAATCCTCAGGGGCATGGCTCCCACGTGGCCTGACCTCTGAATATGTGTGAGAAAAGAAAGGGACAGTCAGAACAAAGGCGCCCTGAAACCTGGATAATTCGGCACATCCGCAGCGAGCCCATAATCACTTCACAATAGGTATCTAGTGCCATTTTGAACTTGATTATAAGATTGGTAGACAATGAGATGGTAATCGTTTAATCCTCTCAGAACCGAGAGTGACTCCTCATTCCTCAAGCACTTCAGCATTTTCCTAGGATAGAATGGACAGGGGTACAAGGAGGGGAACAAGCCAGAAGCGATCCGAGCGGGGAGCCGCCTTGCCTGCCGCGCCAAAGACGGCCGTGTTAATAATAACGATGCGTGTCTCCGTGTCCTTCCTGCAGCAGATCCAGCGCGACTTTCGCAGTAGCAGATTGCCGCACTCTCCGTGGATAAACACGCCGCGCTAAGGGCTGCGGGTCACCCTGTGCTTCGGAACGACAGATTGGGTTTTTTTAAGAGGGAGCAGCAGATCCCTCCATGCGGGCCTACCTCATCTTTTCTCGGTGACCCGACGGAAAGTGGAAACCCTTTACACTGAGAATCCATCTGTTAGCGTATGAAGAGGCACAGGAGGGGAGCGAGGTGCTGTGAAAAACAGAGACGCTGAAGCGGGCCTGTGTCAGGGGGACAGATGGAGCACTGAGAGTCTCATCTCCGGCTCCGGTCCTGGCCATCCCTAGCCAGAGTGTCTATTTTAGCATCTCCAGAACGCTGCCGGTCATCGCCACACCGTTGCCCCCGCACGTTCATGGGCCGAGCTGTCGATCCCGAGCTTGACAGGGAGGCTCTGTGCATTTGGGGTATGGGGGACTCAAAAGCGGTACAAGAAAAAAAAAAGGCGTGTGAGAAGTGCCCCTCTCAGAAAAAGCTGGCTTTAAACGGGCCAGCGCAGCGCAGCGAGGCACGTTTCCACTGAACGCGCTGCTCTCTGTTCCGCCGGAAACGCCAGGGCTGTGATTCACCGAAATCTCCCCGTGTGTTTATTCATGGCCTCCCAGCAGGAGCGTGCTGCCGTTAGTGTTCCGTGAGCAAAGAGCCGAAGCATCATTCACAGGCCAATGAAGGAGCGAGAATGCCGGTGGGTATGACCCCCAGTTTGGCCAGTAGGGGGCTCCTTCACCAAAGTTGCACAGCAGAGTTTCTTCACCACAGTTCATCCCGATAGCTGCTCCCACAACTCAGCAGGGTGCTGGGAAACACCACCCAGGGGCAGGGTGCATTCCCATGGTGTACCTCAGGTAAATAAAAGAAGGGAATGCCCAGAAGTGGGTGGCTGACCAATGAAGCAGGAACCAGGCTTCTGGGACCATGGTACCACATTCGACAGACTGAACCTGCTGAATCCTCAAAAGAGGGACCTGCGAAGCCTCTGGTGGTGATGTCATCTCCTTCTGCAGTCCACACTAGCACTGATAGAGAGAGGGGTGTGCTTGGTCCATCTTGCTTGTGTTGACATTTCACAGCTGTTCCTGAACTTTGTCCAACACAGACTTGCATGAATGTGCCATTGAAATTTTACCAGGGAGAAATAAAAGAATGAGCTGGACAACAGCTTCCCGTGAGAGCAGCCGGTCAACCATCAGACAGTGCCACATCACATGGCCCGCAGTGCCAGGAGGAGGCTCAGGGAAGTGGTCAAAGCCGGCGACGGGTCTCCCTGCGGAGGCAACCGGGGAGTAAAAGGCATTGATGACATTGTGGATACAGCAGCACGATGAGGGAATCGAAGCCACTTTGATCAGTATATAGACAGGACAGGAGAATAAAGAGCCACTGCGATGTAAAGCAGGTCATCCGGTTGGCCGGCCGGCCCGCATGCTTTCTCCACACGCGATCCCAGTGCTCCGCTGGGATTCCTGCTTTATTATCACCAGCCGGCAGCCTGCTCCTTCCCTCACTTCGCCAGATGGATTAATTACGCCATTTATCGTGTTTATTTGTCCGTCTGAGAGGCGGGAAAGTTGTGCGGAGGGAGAAGTGGGCCGCGGTTGCTTTGTTCACTTTTTAATTAGCTTGAGATCGCACCCCCCACCAGCTAAACCAGCCCGACAGGCAGCTGCCGTCTCTCCTGGAGCCTGGGGCAAGAGCGTCAGGTTTAACGCCTGCTGTCCACATGTAGCATATCCAGAGCAGCTAGTGGGAGGCCACCAGTGTCCCCATGCATGAGCCGGACATGTTGGCCGCAGAGGCCCCTCTAGTCCTCTTCAGCTTCTCATCAAAGGAGGGGAGAGAGAGAGACATGGCAGGTCTGTGCGTCCGCTCTGGAAGCCAGGGAACCATGACTGATCTGTGGAGCAGGGCTCTTTGGCGGACACGGCGGAAGGGGATCGCTCAGATGCCGGTCCAAACTATTTTTATTTTCTACAGGAAAAAACAGCCCGTGACAAGAAGAACGGTCTTCCGCTTCAAAGCTCACACAGGCCTCCTCCCAACAGTCCGGCAGGCCACATTTACAGTGAATTTCTGCCTGCCAGTCAAACACTGGACTCAACACCCTTCAAGGTTCCGGATGGAAGTTCTCCAGAATTTTTTGCTTTGACCGTGTGCCACATCTAATTAAACTTTTTTCCTCTATGAATGCCAAGACAACAAGAGAAGTTTAATGGCTGATGCTTCTACCATTTTATATTGCTGGACGTTTCAGTAACTGAAGTACAGCTTATAATCCGGAACTCAGATGACGAGCACTATTATTATTATAGTGTTAATGGCTGCTATTTATGTCCTGTTACATTACAGGTCCGGCCATCAGAGAGACCCCTTTCCTCGCTGCTGAACGTGGCCATACACCTATAGGTCTCTGTCTGCGACACACCCACCTCCAGGTCAGTGTTGGAAGGCCTGTCATCTGTTGTGAAGGACCAGAGCCCCTGCCCCACAGAGAAAAGCTTTCTGCAGCTGTAGAAGCATGCCTCAGCCAATCATGGCACAGAATTCTGCAGCTGAGTATCTAGGGATGCTCAGAAAAATTCTGCACCCCCCCCCCCCCACACACACACACACACACACACACACACACACACACACACTAATGAGCTCCTTAAGATGCTCCAGGAAGTGCGAGCTTGATTGCTCATTTTGTCCAATCAAAACTGAAGTCTGGAGTTATTTTTGGAGTGGAAAAAAACATAAATAAAATAAAACAATCTACAGAGGCAGCTCTTTGCCGGCTTGTTCCTGCTCCCCACTCCAAGTCTGAGGACGAGGTCCCCTGGTAACACACAGGGAAAATTCAGGCCAGCAGCTTCAAGGCCAGACTAACTGGCTTGGAGAGATGAAAGGTAAGCCATCATTCAAAAACAAAATTAAATAAATAAGTAGACAAAGAGACTCTAGCACTCGAGATGCCTGGGCTATATCCAGTTAGCTAGGATTAACACGCAGAGCTGTGGAGCCTCGGAGAGAGCTCACCCCAGCCAGCTGCCTGCTTCCCTTCCCCTGACAGGTGCAAGACTCTGAAACGCAGCTTGGAGAGGGAGGAGATGCGACCCTGTGGATGAGCAACTTGCCATAATGGCCTGTCGCCAACAATACTCTTTTTCTTTCTTGATAAAAAGGAAAGACCCGTTTGGTTTGATGCTTGAGCACCGACCACAATGGGCAAGCTTTAAGAGCAGTGTGTTTGGGTGAAAGCTTACCCCCCATGAGTCCCAGCTGGAGGATTCCCAATACTGTCTTTAAACTGCATTCTGCCATATGGAAGACGTCCACTGTAAGACAACTCAAGGGACTTGCTGTCTGCTGGTTTTAAAGATTAGTCCCCTTTTGACTGCCTACTCTCCCCACGTCAGCCATAGGAGGGCTATGCACCAAACCGTCAAACATGTAAACTCAATTCTACAAAAACAGAAGGAGGTGTTCCGCTCTTTGGAACCTAATGGCCTCATCCAGTGAATACCGCAGCGATCCTGAGCTGATACAACGCTGTAAGCCACCCTACGGTCAAAAGTGTCCAGTTAAAAGCCCACTGTCTCTAAACAGTCATCCCGTATGAAACAAGCAACTGTCATATTAAAAGTCATCCAGGTACTTAATCAGGATTCATTTAAAAACATGGACTGAGCCTTCAGGTGACCACTGTGTGGACAGCAAACCAAAAACAGCACTCACTGTACCACTTATGGGATCAAGAGCCAGATAAGAAACATTCATTGATCATTTTAACAATTCCGTGTCCATTACAGTGTGACAGGCTGGCTCCAGCTGCCCGCCTCTCTGGAGGATAACCGCATACAGTCAGCACAAGGTGTCACCGACTCAAAGTCTTAAAATGAAGAGTGGAATTCTATCTGGGTGGCCTGGAAGCCCATGCAGGAAGCATTTTCCCTGTTCCAGAAGACAAGGGAGATGACATACATGTTCACATTGAGAAAGTAGAGGAGCAGAGAGAGGTGAGTAACAGTTCAAAAGACAGCAGGAGCCCATTACTATACACCAACCCACTGTAAACCAACCCACTGTAAACCAACCCTCCGCACCAAATCTATCGAACACCACCGCTCCGCACCAAGTTGACCGCACACCGGCCCTCCGCACCAAGTCTACCATGCACCAATCCACTACATCAAGTCTACTGAACACCAACCCACAAGACCAAGTACACCGTAGACCAAACCTTTACACCAAAATAATCTACCCTACACAAGCTCACTACTATGCACCAACCCTCTTCTTGTTTCATGCAAGAATGCAAATCAGCATACATATTTCTCTAAATTATTTTAGCGGGACCTCAACTGACATAATTGCTGCAATAATACAATTTAGAAAGAGCCTGTGTAGACTGCCTGTACTCTTTACAGTAAAACACTCTGCTATACTTAATTGCATTTTTGCTTTGATAAGAGCTTTATTGTGATGTTTTAATTTAATTTACATAGTTCACCCACTTTCCCCACACAAAGAAAGATCACAGCTGCTTAATTAATCACTTTCAGAAGAATACCAAGGCTTATCTTATCTAATGAATATTAAGCAACTTGGTCAAGCCCGTAAGACTAGAGAGCAGGAAGAGCTTCCTGAAAACACACATGGGCCAGCTGTGCACCCAGCACTGCCCTGCATTCAGATACATGACGACGAATGCAGGGCGGCTCCATGACCGTCAGGCAGTCAGTGAGGAGTGTATAGTCAGTCAGTGAGGAGTGTACAGTTCAGCAGATGTCTATCAGGGGAGCAATCTCAGTGCCAGCGTTTATGGGAAGCTGACAACAGAAATTTGTCATGGAGACTGAAACAACAAAAAGAGCAACACTGCCAGCAGCAACGCTTGAGGTGCGACATCCGATGGCCCTAAGTCACTCTGCCACGATGGTGACAAGGAAGCTGCACCCCAGGGGCCCTTGAAGACCTAGCAAGGTACGAGCTCCATGCCTTCATGTACTAGTAATTACTAGTACTAGTAAATAGTAGTAATTAGATTACTAACTGGTAGACTGATTGGCTGAAAAGTCCTCACACCTGGGTTTGAACATCTGACCTAAAGGTTATCCTAAAAACCTGCAAACGCACTTCGTGGATAAGATTGCCCACCGCTGGTTTTGATTCTTAGCCAGATACTTGGGATTAAACAGAGTGCATGCAGATAAGCCAAGTATTGTTACAGGAGCTGGCTGTTGACTTGTAGGAAGCATGGCTGGTACAGTGTACTCCCACAGCTGAGGTCAATGGCAGGCCACCAAACAGCACCCTGTCTGCACAGGAACATGAAAAGGCGAGGACTCATTGTCGTGTTTCTCACACTTACGGCTCGGCACTTGTGGTTTGGCAGCTTCGCCAACACGGGACTTTCATGTCAAATGTGGTTGTTGCCGTTAGCGACGGAAAAGCTCAGCCGTGGCATACACAGCCTGCCCCTAAATGCAAAGTACTCCAGGTGCCCAATGGCCATCCGCTTTAGGGCACCCCCTTCACCTGCAGGGTAAGGCGAGTACAGCGGGGCTGTAAGCTGCGAACATCACACCCTTTGCAGAGGTCACCAGGACCTCCTGACCCAGGAAGTTTTTATGCCAAGAATGACATGGCAAAGGCCACAAATACAGCAGGCGTACAGGCTGTGCTTCTGTAAACAGAGGGCAACTTACTGAAAGGCCTCTTGTATGGTGCGGTCTGGCAGGTGGGGAGCCAGGTGAGAAAAGACTCTTCTGAAGTCCTCCAGGGTCAGAAAACCACGACCTGCAGAAACAAGGTTCCAAAAATGAGGGATCTATCTAAACTACACCAAATCATAGACAGTGCATACCCCAGGAAAATCAAAACACACTCCCTCAAATGTCAGCTGATGCCACGAGTTACTTTGGCCAAGGGAAAGCTGCTCACAGTCCAAGATCCTGCCTGTGGTTCCGTCAGACCAGCCTAGGTTGGATTCCTGCTTTTGAAGGTTCAGCTACAGACAAGCCCTCCTTCAGACCCTAGGGGACACTCCTGTTCTGGGGCAATTACTCTGTTCACCGTCTGATGCCAAAGAGAACCAGAGATCTCCAGCCAACCCACTACTCCTACACACAGCTGTGCAATGATGTGATCATGCAGAGTGTGCCATAAGTAAAGTACGATTGTAAGAGAAAATTACACACAAAGGTGACCTGAGCAACAGGGCGGGAATGACCAGGCCCAGAGCATAAGGTGTACTATGACTGGCCAAGTGGTCCGAGGCTGCACAGAGGCTATCTGGAGCTGCTCTGCTATGCTATGTTATGCCACTGCGCCCTCCAGTGTTGCCATATATCAGAGTCACTATAGACACGTACCAGAGCCCAGACAGCGACCACAGAACACAATACAGACACCTGTATGAAGATCAAAAGGGCACACTGGACCAGAACCATGGTCCACGCATGTCGAGTCGGGGGGGGCCCTTGAGAGCGACTTCATCACAAGGTCTGGCTCACTGTGTCACCACACTTGGGCGACACTGGCAGGCGGGAGGCTCATGGAACTGGGGCATTTCTGCCGTTTGGCAGCAGGCCAGAGCCTTCAAGAGGAACGAGGCCTGGTGCACTTAAAGCCCAAAGGCCCAAAGGCATTCTGGGAGAGGATGACTAACACATCAAAACATCTTGTCTGCAAACAGCCTGGCTACAAGCAGACATATAGGAGACACTTTGTGTTTGGGCTGCTTCGGTCACACTTTCGGTACACCCCAGCATGTGGGGGTCATTAAGCAGACCTACCCACACTGGCACTTTGGCACACCATGATAAGGCGAGCTTGCATGCTGGGAAAAGGCACAGATCTAACTGGAATGACATTATTCTGGAGGTTACCTGACAGCTTCCAAACCAAAGATGACTTGAGCCCCACATGAAACTGTTGAGCCTGAGCCATCCAGTAGGAAGCGTGACAGACAAAATGCCCACAGGAAGATACTTTTGCTTGGTTAGATAAGCTTTCCTACTGCTGGGCTGAGGTTCTTAGTATCCCTCTTAAGACAGCCACATGTTGTGATAGTGTCTGTCTTACACATAGAAACCAAATCATAATAATCATGACAGTGCCCCCTACTGACAGAAATGTGCCCATAAAGAAGAACTCACAGTGTGCATCGAAGACACTGAAGATCTGCCTCGTTCTCTCATAGGGATCTTGAACGGAGAGCTTCCTTCCCATCAGCGACGCAAACTGGTCCATGGGGACACCTTTCCAGAACAAAGAAATCAAGAGACACACAGTCTCAGCCCTGAGGTTACCATCACCATCATCTGCACTGCCATCTTCATGGAGAGCACCATGAGCACAACATAGAGCGCAATTCGGGGAAAACAGCGACCCGCACAGTCCATAGATGTTGAGGGAACGTGCCGAGTGGCGGTAAAACGGGCAAGCCAGCCCGTCGAGGACACCGAATGCGCTGACCAAGAGTCTCTGAGGGCACCGAGGTTACGACAAAGGGAACAGAAAAGAGCTGATACACCGAAAAGTATGTGAATTATGATTCCTTTTTATGAAAATTTAACTAAAATAACCTCACACACTTCACACACATTTTTAATTAAAAGGCTGCCACTAAAGGTAGATCTCACCAGGAGGGTATAATTCATTATAAAAGTGCTGATTATTCTTTCATTAACGCCGATAATTCATCATTAGACTGGCACTACACCATCCATGGGGCTGACTTGTGGCTGATGCCACAGGACACAAAGGGACCAGCAGTGGAGCAAACGCCAGCGGTGTGGTGGCTTTTCATCTAAGATCACACAGCCTCCCTCGCTACTGCAGGCCAGCCATCTGAAGCTAGACCTGCACTGATGAGTCAAAATCTGTAGGGAGGAATGCGACATGGCCGCAGTGACTGACTGCGAGTCATGGCCTGGCATGTAGGAGGCACACGCAGGCGCCACTTATTCCCACCAAATTGTTGCACCCGCCCACCTTGCAGCAGGACGTCCACATGCAATAAGACGACCGTGTTGCTGTACAACAAAAGTACCCACCTAAGCTTGAGACGTGAGGCAGAATTCTTTGGGAATACACCACAAAGACTCTGACCTCCAAGAGAAATGTAAAAGGTCACAGGATACAGACTATGAGCGGGGGGGGGAGGCAGGGGGTGCAGTTCTTGTGTGGCCCCGTGGTCTATCCAGGATATAATGCTGCCGTCCAAGCATTCTTACAAACCTATGTCTATCACTTAAACCATTCTTTAAAAAGTAAAGTTTACTTGTTAGGGGCATCTGAAGCCTTTATACCTTTTTTTTTTTTAAAAAACATTCTCTTTATTGTTTTTTTTTTTAAAGAGAGAGAACAAAATAAAAGAGCACCTAAATTCAGATTACCTGTATAAAACATTGCAAGAACATTGCACCTTACGTTATAAAATTAAATTTAAATACTCTTTATAAAAAAAATAAAAAGAAAACCTTTGTTCTTGATTGACTACATCTTAAATGGAAACAATACTTTGTCACTTTCAAAATACTCTATGAAGCGTCCCCAAGTGTCGTAGAACTTATAAGCTTTATCCTTTATAGAAAACCTAATTCTTTCTAACTGAAGATACTGCATGACCTCTCTTGTCCAAATTAAATGAGTCGGGGGTTTTCTTTGTTTCCAATTAAGAAGAATCAATCGTCGTGCTTTATACCTTTCACGTCAACATCACATCAACCCCTTTGTGTTCTACACTGTAATAAGAAGATGCAATGCTGGCTGTAAGGAAAGCGGTCCCAGCAGCCACCGGTAGACCAGCCCAAAAACACCTGAACAGAAGAGCAACACATGCAATATAAGCATGGAGGCAAACAGATCACTGCACAGAATGGGAACGGCCCGTGGACATGACTGTTAGGGCTGCCACTGAAGGGACGAATCAAAATCACCCAAATTTCGGGATGTCCCGGACAATTCGGGACGGTCGGCAACCCTAACCCCACGGGCCGTTCCCATTCTGTGCAGTGATCTGTTTGCCTCCATGCTTATATTCCATGTGTTGCTCTTCTGTTCAGGTGTTTTCAGTGAAGGGACGAATCAAAATCACCAATATTTTGGGATGTCCCAGACGGTTGGCAGTCCTAAAGACTGTGCAGTGATCAAGGTAACACAGGCAGGCTGAATAAGAAATATAGCAAAGCTGTAAATGGCCCGGCTTCTACATTACCTGGTAAACTGGCTTTCAGGGCCGGCTCCATGAGAGTGTTTGTTTCTAGCTTTAACAAAAAACACCATTACATTAGTTTTATGTATAATCATAAATGTCATTTAAAAAGGAAAAACGTAGTTGAAAAACGATTCATTGTTAAAAGTCCGACATTTCACAACTGATATTGACCAAATTAAATATGACTGAATTATTTCTTAATTGCCCGTAAAATGCAATTGATCTTCTGAGGCCAGGGAGGAACAACAGTGTGATACTGACATCTAGCGTTCGGGGACCGTTATCACGCGTTCAAGGGTTTTTTACGGATAAACCATTAAAGCCAGTAGGGTCACGCAAGACGGACTACCTTGGAGGGCTTATAGCCAAACAGCATGACCACGGCCATCTTCAGGTCTTCTCTGCTCAGGTAGCCTCTCTGTCCTTGGTCGCAAAGACGGAAAACCTGCGGGCAAGAACATACTGAACCAGACAAGCCAATTCAGATATTTTAATGCAGCCGATAAAAAACCCAAGACATTGCGGATGGAAAACCTGCAGATACGTATTCACTAAACCAGACAAAACAGTACTGTAAACATTTTAAAGCTATGAGCTCTCTAGGTGTTTTTGTGTTTCAAGACATCAGCTCTGCGAAGACGGTGGGTAACAACAGCATGTTCTCGGTTAAAGACATAACTATGTACGAAGAGTCTTACTGTGGCAAAGTGTCTTCTGTCAGTGTCTGTTATAACCTTTTCTTCTGTAATTAAATATCTTGTTTTATACGAGGACATTTCCATCTTTTTTCGAGCGCTCCACTTAACTGACGAGGAAACCGTGCAAAACTGAAAAGGCGAAACAGTTCCGGGCGTCATGGCAACACTAAGGCCTCGCGCGTTTGGCTACGAATTGAGGCCCCGCCCACCCGAAAACATTGTGGGATGCGATTGGTTAGGCAAGGCGGTGGTAGCGCATGCTGACTTTCCGCGCTATTCTGGTAAAGTTATTTTAGTATATATATTATAACTAACTTCTAATCGACATATTATCGTTTGATTAGCGGATGCGTTTAAGTAATCAGAGTCGACTGCGACATCTAGCTCTTCGTCCGCCATGTTTCATGGGCCGCGTCCAGCATATAGGCGGTTTGCTTTGTATCAGTGTTGCGCGTAAACAATGATCCGCTAATATCTATTCTCCCCATTATGCAGTATTGTGTAAATTGCATTTCCATTCTTCTGTTTGCATTATAGAACGCATCCCGTACCGTTTCACTCATGTAACATCTGCGAAGTGCGGGGTTATTTGACACAACTGTCCAGCTTGTGCAAGATGGGCAACGTGCAAAACAAAAATGGTGCATGTGTACGCGCACGCCAAATGCATTCTTAATAATAAGTGAAATATTTTTTGTTTGGCTGAGTATTCGAAATCTTATTATGCTTCGTGATTACAAGCTAAAAATTCATAATTCTAAACATGTTCACAGCTGCACGATGTCTAAAGAGGGTCAGCACGGAAAGTGGACGTTGTCCAGCAGCGATGACGAGGATCCGCCTCAGCAAACCATATCTAAAGCCCCAACGCGCCCCATCCCCGCTTCTACAGATGACCATCACTCTCCACTTGGGGTGCAGCAAGAATCCAACTCCTCATCGAGCCCAGACGCAAAAACGGAATGGCCCCCGGAGCCGTCAAAGCCCGACGGTGGCTCTATTGGGTCTGAAGCCAGGCAAGCAGCCCATTATAACCAGCAGAACCCAGTAAAGTTTGAAAACAAAGTGCCATCTTCCTCCACGAAGAGAAAGAGAGAGACGGAGGATTCAGGCTGGGCTCTGTCGAGCAGCGATGACGAAGCTGCCGACTCCAGCGACAGAAACCGCAAGCAGCCGAGTCCCAAGAGAACAAAGGTAGAAGACAGACGGCCCCAGAGTCCCCGCAGGGAGCCGGACTACAAGGAAGAGCCGGAGGAGTTCTACGAGACCAGTTTGCCTCCTAGTGACGAGATATTCCATTTTTACCTGAACAAGGTGTCCGGCATAGAGAAGAAGTACAATACCGGGGCTCTGCACATTAGAGGTGGGCTGCTTGGGCCACGTGGCAGCTAACCTTACTGCTAGGCCTAAACCAGGGGTCTCCAGCCTTATTAGTGAGAGCTTCTTCTACAAAGAAAATGATAGAATTTCAGTGTATATGAACCGTAACAATGGTAAGAGATGTCAACTGGGGAGGTGTAGACAATGAAATTTACTGAATGGATTGATTGACAGGGATCCGGGACTTTACACCTATGGGCTGTGTGCTTACCAGTATTAAACAAAACTGATATTTTACATGCATGTGTAAGAAATATTGTTCATCCCAGGACCCCAGGAATACTGAGGGAGTAACTTGAAAATTTCATTTGCGATTGGAATCACACCATGCCATCTTAACATCGCCCTTGGCACCTTTCCCCTCCCCATACATCACTCGGCTGTTCTCTACAGCACTGCAGAACACAGCAGTACGAGGAAGTGCAACTCCTCATAGTACCCCAAGGCAGACGCGTATAAGCAAAATTTAAAAAGGAATTAAGATTGTAGAAATAGGATCGATTAAGTGCTATGCGAGTGACTCACTGGCTTCCTGTGAGCTACAGGTGCAGGAGTGAACAATCTTATCCAGAAAGCGCCGTTGGGTATGTGGTTTTTCGCTGCAACTCCCTAATTTGATTACCTATTTTAGGACTAATTGGCTGAAGAGTCCTCACACCTGGGTTTCAACAGCTGACCTAAAGGTTATCGCAAAAACCTGCACACACACCGGCCCTTTGCAGATAAGATTGCCCACCCCTGCACTAGTAGCTTGCGAGCAATGTATTGGCGTCCCTGCCCTAAGCCTTCTGCTTCAGTGTGACCACACTCTCCTTCTCTCCTTTCTCCTCGTGCTGGCAGACATTCTGTCGCCGCTGTTCGGGACCTTGAAGGAGTCAGTGCAGGTAGGAGCTGCAGCTGTGACTCTCTCCCACGCTCTCTCCAATACTGATGCGTTGTAATATGCAGTCATGCTTCTTTTCACATCTTCCAGTTTAATTACTGCTTCGACATCAGTTGGATGGTGCAGCAGTATCCCCCAGAATTCAGGTAGGACCCTGACTTTGGAGAGTTCTTGTTGTGGGAACTCTGTGTTCCCTCTCGTGTCCTGGTTGCGTGATCACATTGGGTGACACTTCTTTGGAGGTGGAGGGATCTGGAATCGGTGGGTGTGTCTACGTTGACCTAACATGCTGTGAAATAGTGTGGTGTGCCTGTGTTTAACCTAAACGTCGGCCCTCCAAAGGGACAAGCCCCTGATGATCGTTCATGGGGAGAAGCGGGAGTCCAAAGCAAGGCTGATACAACAGGCACAGCCTTACGGACACATCCGCTTCTGCCAGGTCTGCATGTCACGCATCTGGCCAGAATTCATTACTCTATGTCAGATAAGCGGATAAAAGGTTTTATTTCCTTCCTTCTAGGCCAAACTGGATATCGCCTTCGGAACCCATCACACGTAAGTGACGCGTACCGATAATCATCCAGCAGAGGGCAACGTGGAGCCTTAGTGCTCTTGTCATGTGAGACTTTCCCAGCCATTGGTGTGCTGTAGAGATCTGGAGATGTTCCTCCTGGTGAGTGGAAAGGGCATCTTGGGTAATGAGTAAATGGCAACATCCCACACCCTACTCCCCTCTACCCTGTATGACACCAGGGGTCTTCTTATCATGTAACATGCATAAGACTCTTCATAGGTGCTTCAGATTATATGATTCATCCTCCATGAGTTTTTAGGACATTCTGTAATGTGTTAAAGCATCAGCTCTAATATGAGCAATTTAAGGACCTTCTGTTCATAAATCTGGTTCATTAGCCGGAAGGCCTTCAGAAGCAGGACAACCTGCCTGCTGGCGCTGTTAATATTTAATGGGCTTTAGGGTAACACACACAGGTGGCTTTCAAAGTGAACAAACACAGTACCTTCTCAGAGCCACGAGTAATTCACTTAACGCTAATTTGTATGTGACATTTTAATCAGACTGAAGGGGGCTGATTTATTTGGTTCACAGTTGGGTTTAATCCATTAATAACTGCCGGGACAGGATCTCCTCCTTGCACATTTACATATTTATAAGGGGTGTTTGGTGGCTCTCGTATTTTGCATGTTTTATTTAAGGTGTAGTGGACTGACGGAGGCTAGGTTGGTGCTCGATGCGTTTGACCTTCGTGATAAACACAGCTTGACTGAACTTAATCGAGAAAATGACAGAAATGCCATAATCTTATTTTAACACCTAGGTTGTCTGTCCTCATTTTCTAACGTCATCCTAAATGGCTGGTAAACGTTCTGCGATTGGCCGGCCTGGCTGCTCATCGCAGGGCCGAGCTTCGTGATTGGTGGAAATCTTCCGCATCATGCGACGGCTCTGTTGCTGCAGCCTGGAAATTTAGAAATGGGGGAAAATCCCCAAGAGTGCGCTTGCTAGTGCAGGCTGGCGGCTTTGAACACTCTGCCTGTTTTACCCCCCAACGCAGGAAGATGATGCTGCTGTGGTATGAAGAGGGGTTCCGGGTGGTCATCCTGACGTCCAACATGATTCCACACGACTGGTACCAGAAGACACAGGGGTGAGAGGGTCTGAACAGTCGCGGAGCAGGTCAATGCTTCCGAATTGGAGCATGTTAGGTTCAGAGAGAGAAAGAGAGAGAGAAACTAAAAGCAAACTGCTACTTGACAGCAACAGAATGTGAAATCAGTACAAAGTGTGATTTAACATCCTTCACACCTGTATCTTACTGGAAGGACTGTCACGTCGGTGCCACCGGTTTTGGGCACACGTGGGAGCAGGCCCGCTTTGTGTCCGAAAGGGGTGCCGCGCAATAAGCAAAGTTAAAAACAAGTCTCTGTCGGTTGCCATGACGATGCGCCGAGCAGCTATTCCCAGATCAAATGAGGCGTGTTTTTTCTTTTTTTTTTTTGTTTTCTTTCCTAAAAACAGAGGAACTCGCAGCGTCAGAGGCCGAATAACCCAGTTTCAGGTTGGAACTTAAAGCACAAACACAGAAAGGGAATCATTTTAAAATCCGGAATACAACGAACTTCACTTCACTAGGTGCAGTTTTCTGCGATGACATCAGAGGTGCCCGTTACTCCGTTTGCAGACCATCATGGCTGTGAGACATTAAAGAGATGGTGGCATTACGAGGTCTTGGTGGGACCTTCAGCAGGACCCAAAGCTCTAAAAGTTTCACACACTCTACCCCTCGCGGGGGGGGTGTTTATGGGCCCTGGGTGGGAAGGGGCCCCAAATTAGTGTGTGGATTTACTGAGCCCCCCTCCCTAAAGTGGCAAAATCTGCCGAGGGTCACGAGAATGAGCTACGGGGTCTCAAGGAGACATTTTCGTGGCACTTTTGGAGAACCCCCTATATTCCAAGTGTAGAAAGGCTTATAAACACTCAGCAGCCCATAGATCAGATCAGATTCAGCTTTGCAGACATGCAGAGTACGAGTACAATGCCGGTGAGATGCAGGTAGCACCGGAGAAGAACTGCGAGCATAGCGTTATTTACAGAAAGTATCATTAACAGTAAAGTGCAGGATTATAATGCATGTACAGAAACCAGAATGGCTATATAGGGTCTGCCGTATATGGAAATATTATGTATATACGTCCAGATATATGCAAGTTTCTGTGTTATTTCATACGTATTTGTCATGAATAGAAAGCAACAGTAAATAAATGGATGATTTACAGAATATATATCCATAATTAAAAAAATAAATAATATTATGAAAAGAAAAAATAATACTATATATACCTGTCAGTCTCTTGAGGGCCGTCTGTGCGCCCATGCTGGATGAACATCAGGCCGCATTTGGTTACTCCGTACGTCACCTCCTGTATCGCTTTGTCGCCGCTGCCACCCCCAGGCTATGGCTGAGCCCCCTCTACCCCCGGCTCCCTGAAGGCAGCCCCTCGTCAGCGGGAGAGTCCCCCACCGGCTTTAAGCGCGACCTGCTGGACTACCTGCGCTCCTACCGCGCCCCGGAGCTGGAGGAGTGGACCCAGCGAATCCAGGAGCATGACCTGTCCGACACCAGGTGCGCCGCGCTAGACATACTGGGAATAGGGGCCACGGGGCGGCGACTCACTCGGGGCCGTTTGTGTCTGTGCAGGATCTACCTGGTGGGCTCCACGCCTGGCCGATACCTGGGGGCTGACATGGACAGGTGGGGCCACCTGAGGCTGAGAAAGGTGAGCGGCTCTGTAGCGCGCGGACGCTAACCCCATCCAGCAGGCCGCGCCCTCCCTGCTGACGGCCATCTCCTTCCTCCAAGCTGTTGACCGAACACACACAGCCGGTCCCGAGCGAGGAGCCCTGGCCAGTGGTGGCCCAGTTCTCCAGCATCGGCTCGCTGGGCGCGGATGAGACCAAGTGGCTGGCTGCAGAGTTCCAGCAAACGCTTACCGCCCCGGGCAAAGGCGGGAAGGCACCGGGCAGCCAAAACACACCCATGCACCTGGTGAGGGGCCACGTCGAGGTCTTAACGATTAACGACTTACCAAGAATTAATTGCTGCCGATTTGACTACATCCCAGATTTCCTGGTTCTTCAAAACTCTTGTTGGATTGTTAATCCCAGCAATCAACCTGTAAACTCAAACCTGCTTGGAGCTTAATATTATTATTGCATAATAATATTACATATTAGATATGTATTGCATACCAGAAAGTGTAGTTACTACATCACAGTAAAGTGCAGAAAAGAGGTTTCACACCATTGAAGTTACATTTATGTGTACAATATTTGGC
This sequence comes from Mormyrus lacerda, assembly GCA_015163995.2. NCBI lineage: Eukaryota > Metazoa > Chordata > Actinopteri > Osteoglossiformes > Mormyridae > Mormyrus > Mormyrus lacerda. The sequence continues at coordinate 13,602,761 of JAABNX020000030.1, forward strand.
AAATAAGAGCAGCGGTCCAAATCAAGTGTTTGTTGAGCGATTGTCAAGGTCCTTTAGCATATCAGGATGGATCGCAACAGGGAACAATGCTCAGAAGCAGTTTACTAGTTTTGTATATTAGGAGCCAAACTCAGTCATCTTCTCCGTAAGAATGTTCAGGTACTGTGTCCTCGTCCAACAAGTATTTATTATATTAATATAATAAATGAATAGTATATGTTTCATGATATAAACAACATATATAACTAGATATTAGGGCTGCATGATTCAGAAAAAAATGTGAATCGTGATTCTTTTGCTTAGAATTGAGATCATGAGTCTCTGTAATGATTTTTTTTATTCTTAAATTTAAACGTTCATTGCACTAATTAAACTGTAAAAGGAGACGACAAAACACAACTGTCCCAAACATATGATTGATCCAGGACCGGCATATCAACTTCTGACAGCAGAAAGGAAACCATTCGATTAGGGTAACAAAAACAGCCAGTCCAAACGATCCGGTGTTAAAAGTATCAGTGGGGCACTTCGGTACTTTGGGGTGGAACTTCAAACACTTTCTCTGTTGAACTACCAAAAGTAAAGTACCTGGTGTGGTGGAAATGACCCTTTAAACGGAACGCAGAATTATGGAGCACTTGAGACGCCGTACAATGCAGAAGAACCGCTGTCATTTAGAAATGAGATTGCATAGGGGTGTGAATCCAGATCGCGTTTTCTTTCACAATCATTTGTGCAGCCGTACTAGATATTGAATAATGTCAAAAGCGAGAATGCAGTTCTTACAGAGACCCCAAAGTCCCCCAAAAATAGGTAAGAACTGCACCCTCACTTTCATTGTTCATGGAAGCGCGCGATTATCTCTGATCATTCAATCCACCTTGGCTAATCCAATTCTCCAGTGGCTTTGAAGGATCAAAACAGCCGGATAACCACAGTTAGATGATCCAGGATGAGTCCCTTTATCTTGGATGTTTTAATCCATGAATGAACATGCCCCAGGTCCTAGAACGGCAATCAGGCCAGTTAGGAATACAGGACTGTTTCTTTTAAGATAATTCAGGGAGCCAGAAAATGTCATTTTTAGCAATAAAACTGTGGAAATAGCCTATGAATCCCCCCACCCAGGTGTATCCATCCGTGGACAACGTGAGGACCAGTCTGGAAGGCTACCCAGGTACACTCACCTGCTGCCGGCCAAGTGATGCTAGGTGTTGCGCTCACAGGGGCTGTACCTCCACCACCCTGATGCTCTCCCTTCCCTGCAGCCGGAGGGTCTCTGCCCTACAGCATCCAGACCGCCCAGCGGCAGCTCTGGCTACACTCCTACTTACAGTGAGTATAACGGCTGTCCGACGGTTTTCGGGACGCGACAAGCATCCAGTAAAGGTATTAGGTGATTCGCTGTAAAGGAAAAAGAATAGCCAAAGGCTGGTGAACATGGAGCAGGCCTGTGGGACTGAGGAGCCTGGGCCACAAGGTGCGACGGGCTGGTAACAATCATGCCTTCCCTGGCATGTGCGCCGTAGCCGCTGGATCGCCAAGGGAACGGGCCGGAGCCATGCCATGCCCCATATCAAGACCTTCATGAGGGCCTCGCCCGACTTCACCGAGCTGGCCTGGTTCCTGATCACCAGGTAAGGCCCCGACGCCGGTCCGCATGACGCACTCAGAGCTGCTGCCGTTTGGAAGAGGCCACAAGCGGTGGGCTCTCTGGGTACCTCACCATCAGGGAGTCAGTGGAATGGGGGGGGTTCTGAATTGGATCTCCAGTACTCGGTCCAGCCTTCACCAGCTGCGTTTGGTCCTGGGGGGCTGAACCGAAAGGTCTGCCAGGGCTGTAGCGTGATGTAAAGCTGGCAGCCTGGGAGATAATGCCAGTGAGAGCAGAAATCCTCTTTTACCAGTGGATCTCTTGCTGTCTGGCACAAACAGCAGCACGGAGTATGTTCTTGCTGTAGGTGATGAGGACAGGAGCCCAGCTGAATTCGTCACTAGTATGTAAACACATCTTCAATGCTTTATGTTGTTGATAATAAACATTGAAGGGACTACAGATTCCCAGGATTCTTTCCCAATTGGGAAGCCTGTCCAGCAAGTCAGTCTCCACCTCCGTCCTATAATTGGCCCCCAGAGCTGTCAGTGTATCATGGCTTGACCGTACTCGTGTTCTCGTGTACCCTTTTTATGTCATCTTCCATTGCTGAAGACCAGTTCTAATACTAAGAACACAAGTACAGAAGGACGGTAAGAATCCCTGGATGTCATTCTTATCCCACCCCAAATATCAAGGATGCGTCGGCTGCATCCTTAACAGAAAATACCAATCCCATGATTCATTGCGCCCCAAGATCATTCTTGGGAGGCAAGTTAGCAAGAATAGTCTTGCCAAGACCACAAGTACGGTCTGCGTTCTTGGTATTGAGAAACACGCTCGGACTCAGGAAGTACAACTTCAGCCTTTGTTTTCCCACACCAGAAAACCCTTAAAGGTCCTGCAAGCAAACATACAGGCATGTATCCTCCAAGCATGTTGTGCGTGTGGCCCTGTCGCTCAGCAACCGTTGCCAGGCAGCCAGTGTCATAACTAGGTTCCATTTATGACAGACTCCCATGAGCACCGTAACACTTCTGTTCAGCACGTGTGTAGAAAGAGCTTTGAGCGAGAGGGAGTCGGAGTCCTCTTCCTGTACCAGTTGCTGTTGGGTTCAGTCGGCAAGAAGCTTTGGAGCTGATGCACGCTGAAAACGTGCACATCCTGTCCTTATCTGACATTCCAAGAGGGTTTGGGTTAGCCCTTAAAAATCACAAACGTGTCTGTTTGCGTTAGGGACAGGTTAACTGGAGCCAGGTCAACCATCACAACGCCACACACACCCCATTCATTCATAAAAACAGACTGCTTTACTATTAAACATTCCTGGACAGGTGTGTTCAGTCACTGAGCATCCAGTTATTAGCGGTGTGGAATTATTGTGCCCACATCTCCAGTTATGGATGCTCAGTCTCATGTCCAAGCATGAGGAAAGGTCACGATAGCGCACTGAGGGGTTAATCAGTTCTGGGCCCGTCTATACACCACCACATCTTCCTGCTCCACCTTTCTGTGGCTCCATGGTCCTTGCAGACTGGGTTAGTCTCAACATTAGAGACGCTCTTTCATGAAGATGAAAGTCACATCAGATGCGGACCAGAGCACACGTAGGAGACACCTGAAACCTTAGTGTAGCTTCAAAGGGACCCAGAGAGAGTTTCCCAGCTTGGGCCTCGATCAAATCACCTCCCGTCTGGCCTCCTGTGGCCGTCTCGCTGTTCCTCATG
>JAABNX020000030.1:13606181-13622567 GCA_015163995.2 Mormyrus lacerda
GAGAGAGTTTCCCAGCTTGGGCCTCGATCAAATCACCTCCCGTCTGGCCTCCTGTGGCCGTCTCGCTGTTCCTCATGTGTTGGTTCTCTGTGTGAGAGGCAGCAGGTCTGTGCGTGTGAGATGGTCAGTCACAATGATTCCCCCCAGTGCCAACCTGTCCAAAGCGGCCTGGGGTGCCCTGGAGAAGAACGGCACCCAGATGATGGTGCGCTCCTACGAGCTGGGAGTGCTGTTCCTGCCCTCGGCGTTCGTGAGTATCCCCTCAGTGTTGGATGAGCGCGGACTCAGCCCACAGTCAATTGCACTTAATTAAAACCACAGCTGGAGCAGGAATGCACTGTAAAGCCGTTTAAGAACAGGATTCTGTGCCTGCAGTTGGGCTGTGTCAAATTCAGAGAGGGTCTTTGTAAACATAAGCTCTTGAAGCCCTAGCGGTCAGAATAAACAGTCACCCACCCCTACGTGACGAGTGGGCCATCAGCGCCATGCAGAGAGAGCACAGGTTCACTGAAGTTCATTGGTAGACATCTCCAGCCTTCACATTTAAACGAATTCTGTACTCTTTTGTCTTCAAGAACATGAAAACATTTCGAGTCCAGAAGAATCCATTTCCCTCTACTGGCCCCTCCACTTCTTTTCCAGTGCCCTTTGACCTTCCTCCCCAACGCTACGGAAGTAACGGTGAGATAGCCGCATTTCTCCGTGACAGACCTCAAAGAAGCTTGTCCTTTTGATTATTCATGTTGACACTTCTTCAGTAAAAGGGATAATGCACATCCTAACCAAAGTAAATTCATGTGAAATATAACCAGTCACTGCTTTTAACCTAAAAAAAAAAAAATCAGACAGGTGCTGGTTTCCGGGCTGAACTGCAGATCTGTCTCCACGCGGTTTTGCTTTGGAGACAGTTTGAGGTCAGGTAGTGTGGTGGGCTGCACCAATGGTAGCATGTGTACATGAAGTCAATCAAGAAGTAAAATAACTACATTACTCACCCTTAGTGACGCTGCGCAAGCACAGAGCTTATAGTCCTTATGGAGCTACAAACCCACGAGTCTCATTCCCTTCGGCGCTGTACACAGTGCCTCATCCCCTCATCGACACTGCCCCCCGCCCCATTTAGATATGTCGCTTTGCTAATTTAGTTTCTCCAAAGCTGACTGATTTTGCTTCCCCCCCCCCCCCCCCCCCCGGGGGCCATGCCCAGCTTTGCAGTGTCTGTTTCCATGGACACTGGTTCTCTGTGTGGGCCCATAGGCCATGTCATGAACAAGTCCGGTTCTGCCCTGCTCTCCTCCTCATGTTTTACGGGTTCTGTTCCTTCTGATACCGCAGATTTTGAGTCCTCTGGAGCTCAGCTAAACTTGACTGTCTTGACGTTTCCCACTCGCCGGGGCAGCTCCGGGTGCCGTTTACTTACCACATTACTACAGTTTACATTCGTATGAACTTGACAGTGAATACAACAGACTTATCCACACTTGAAACAAAGTCTGTTAAATATGTACCTTACGCCCCATCCTGGTTTCCAGGGCATTTTGCTACACATGGTTACGGTTGTCAAGGCCTCTCTCGCATTTTCAGATCAGCCTTGGATCTGGAACATTCCCCACACGCAGGCCCCGGACACACATGGGAATGTGTGGGTTCCATCCTGACCTGGATCCATGTTCAGCACTAGAGGACTCAGGACGGTGTCACTGCAGTTCATCTATACTCACTGCCTTTTATATGCTAGTCTCTTAGGAGACCCTTTCTGCTGTATTTTTATTTTTTTTTATTTTTAATGATCCACTGTTTATCATTCTGAAACAAAATAAATGGCCATTTTATGTGCACAAAATAGTTACAGGCTTCTGCTTATTTTAGTAGATCAGAAACAGTGTTAAGAGTCATAGACCCTCCGGTGTGGATGCAGCAGCGTACTGTTCAAAATCATGTTGGTACAATTAACAAAGGAGACTGCAACTGTTAGATTAAAGTTTTTTGCCATAGAAGTAGTCAGGCTTGCCAGCTCTCACGCATCTGTCCTGGCATTCATGCTTTCAGACTCTTGCGCTCACCCAAGAAATCTTAGGGCCGATCTATATTCCATTATAAACCTATAGTTAGATACATCAAAAAGCGTTAGGGTAGTTTGCAAACCTTTCCTGTGCATGGGTGTCATGTGCATGAATTGGTACAATTGTCTGGAAAATATCACTCCAGCCAGCTGGATAAAGTCTGCAACCCTGGTTAAGGTAACGCGTTTTCAGATCCAAACGCGCTGCAGTTGATACGTTAATGCCTCGTGCCGGTGTAATGAAGGTATCCCTCTGCGATGCGAAAATGTAACGTTTGCGCAAATCAGTGCTACGTGTTACGTGTTTAAATCTGAAAACCGATCAGAGAGGTCCCCCGGCATCTTTCTTTCTTTGAGATTGCTGGGCTTCGGCGTTCGGCCGAACTATCATCCCAGCATCGGCCAGATTGGGTGGCGCACAAACCGTCGCCGCCGGCTGAACCAGGAATGCCGAAGTCACGAAATGTAATACTTCTTTCCTCTAACAATTTTACACACAGTACGTTCTCTGGCATATTTTATGTGCAAATAGGACTAATCTGCGTAACTACCGAATATCTCGCCAGTGTTATGGATACTGAATACCAAACAGAAAAAGCCCTCCCCGGAATTAAATTGTTTATTTAATTACTATACGCGTACACTAACAAATTTATTTATAAAATATTTGGTTCTAGTAGCCTAAATAAACTGTTTTCGCCCAAGAAATAAAAACTGTCCTGGAACTAATTTTAAGGAAAATATAATTCATTTAAAATCTGACCCACAGTTAAGATTAATAACAACAGACTTTCAGTCGTGTGTCGGAGTGGCATTACACCGAGAAGCACATCAGGGACATTAGTGAGAAACAGGTTAGAATCGGACAATTACTGTTTGCGTCAAGCTGGGGACAGGCGCCTCTTATTTACTCTGTGCGCCAAGGGCAGGACAGCGGGGTTTAACTATGAAATTACAACGTACGGTTAATATAGTCTAATGCACTGGTTATATGCCAAAGTCGCTACTTGCTAGTTTACTGTAGGTTTCGTGTTTAAGGAAGGCGTTGCCTTTCGATTTAGGCTACAATTAGGTATCTGGCACAATTGAAATCTATAGATTGGATGGCTTAAGAAAAATAACCCTTAAAATGGTCTATTAGGTAAAGTCAAATGTGGTGACAGTTTTTAAGTGGACTTCCTTGGTCCCACGAACGATGCGCACTTCGTCAGTAAATAGGCTGTTTAGGGTGTGATTACGCTTCTCATTAAATTCCCGTCATAATGACCCAGCAGCACGAGAAAGGCTCAGCTCTCCCTCCGAAGCACTAACCGAATCTGATCGGGATTGCTGACAGACCAGAGGAAAGTTCACCATTTAAGAAATGATCCTCTAAAGGGTGACTTCATGCTGGAACAACGGCGTACAGCTGGTAATATTGAACACATGCATGGTAACCACTCTTTACGCCATAGGAATAAATCTGAAGCTTCGTTTCTGATTTATGCATGCTATTTACCCGTAGAAATGAGAAGACGGAGGGTGCACTTCTTGTCAGGACAATGTTTCGCTTTCTTTTTTACGTTGCAAAACCAGTGCTTTCGTGACACATCTCCCATGGATTTTGCGCAGGATTACTGCTCTTTCTTCGCACTGTTATTTGCAAACATGAAGCGGTGGAGAGTGTGGATCTCAGAACTACCTAGGATTATATTTATTTCCGGAGGATCTGAATTTCGGATATCACTAGCCTGAAAGGAATTACCCGCAAACTACTTTCCAAACGTGCGCAACGCAAATCAAACTCTCGATATTTCCGTTGAGCTCACGACTAACTCCGCTTCTTCAGAATTTTTTCCCCAACGATTGTTCCCGTTTGTAAAAAGAAAAGGAGCCCTATTAAAAACGCAGTGGATTCAAAAACACGCTCAGCATTATGGTGGAAGTAGCCTAGTACTGTGGAAGTTGGTGATCGCACGCACAGACGCCGGTCTTCCGCGGACGGCCAGCTGTCAGGGAAAGCCTAAGCATGCGGACAAGGTGCCGACTCATGTCAGCGGTGGCGGCATAATGGCCTGTCGCAGTGCCTGCTCTTGTGGATTGGGTCCGCTAAACGAAGACAACGCAAGGTTCCTCCTGCTGGCTTTGCTCATTATTCTGTACCTTCTGTGCGGAGCCGCTGTCTTTTCAGCACTGGAGCAGCCCAAAGAGAAACAGGCCAAGGAGAGGTGGGCGCAGCGCTTTGAGCATTTTACTTCCAAGCACAACCTGAGCAGAGGCGACCTGGAGAAGTTACTGAGGTTCTACGAGGAGGCCAACCTGGCAGGGGTGCGGGTGGACGCGCTCCGACCGCGCTGGGACTTCACCGGAGCTTTCTACTTCGTGGGAACCGTGGTGTCCACTATCGGTAATGTCGTTTGCTTTCAAGTAAAATCCTTAACATGTTTTATTTCATCGAGCTAGCTAAAAGCAAATATTTATGCCTGTGCGTAAAAAAATTATGAATAATATTTATAACCTATTGTAATATTACGTATTTTTTATTTAGTTAATTTAAGCAATAGATTATTATTTATAACTATATGCAGACTAAAAAAACAGTTGAATTAAGGCATTATAGTTAAAGCAGGAATATATGCAGTTAGTTCAAGCACAGCCCTTAACGGTAATTAAGCTAAGCTAAAATAAATAAAAAAATTCATTGCTCCGTGTCAGGATTGGCTGTGCGCGTAATTCAGTCCTTTTTTGTTTTTTAACAAGGTACAGAAACCAGTTTTTATGGGTAATAGTATGTTCAAAGGGTACCTAATGCAGCCTGAATTAATTATTTTTAATAACTAATCTAATTAGCAAACACAGAGTGAACAGGGCGACTGAGGCGTTAGCGGCAGTAGTATTTAGTGAGAAGCTCTACTGCAGAGTGATGCGCTTCTGAGAGAAATGCCCCACCCGCACAGTGTTAAGCTAAAGAGCCGAGTGTGGGGTAGAGGTGGAGATGGAAGTTTGCTAGACCAGACACCCCCAGCAGAACTGATAAAGTCAGCCTCAGTGGCTTCTGACTTTGACAGTACAAACCGCATTTCTGTACACAAGGGGATACCGGGGGCTTGCACTGAGCTTGTAAATATATAGTGCAAGGTATACATCAGATTAACTCGGTCAGTACTACACCGTCAGAAAAAGCCCTTAAGGGTCTGCCAATTGTACCCTAGCTGTAGGTAAATGTACCTTTTCATCTAATTTAAGGTACAGAAATATTTTTGTACCATCAGGGGGTAGATTCATGTTGTTTGTATATTGGGGTCCAAAACTGTACTAGGATTATATCCTTTTCGTTAACATTTTACAATAACTACTCTTTCATAATGCCTTAATAATGCATTCGTGGAACACTCATAAACGGCAATTATACCTTAACATCCAAACATACTATAACAGCATATACATTAGTAACATACATTATAATAGCAATCACTGTGGTCATATAATGTTTGTTATTAATGTATGTTAAAGCTGTTTAGATACATCAGGATGTTCAGGTATACCTACATGTTGTTTATGAATGTTCTATGAATGCAGTTGCAGTTAATGTAAAATGTTAGCCCCTTTTTTTCTGACAGAGTACATATTTTTGCTATCATTAAGATATCTATCCATTCATAACTGCTTCAGGGCCAGGAACTGCTTGGAGCCACACTCAAAAAACACAGGGCATGAGGCAGTAGTCCAGCCTCCATGGAATGCAGATCCGTTACAGAGTTCCTGGAGAAAATCCACACAAACTCCACACACACACACACACACACACATGTTTGTATTCATATTTTTGTGGGAACTGTGCATTCATTTCTGTGGGAAAATCCCTAATCCCAACACGACAACCTTAACCATAAGTAACCAAACAAAATACAAGATTTTTTGATTTTTTTGTTTTTTTGATTGCAGTCACGGATTTTTGTTTTTTTTTTAGTCTCTGCTTGTGAGGACTGGAAAATGGCCCCTACAATGTCGAAATGACAGGTTTTTATCATATTGTATTGTGGTGACATTTGCTCCCCATTTATAGGGCAGGGTAGAGACAGGAGTGCACTTACATAACCGCTGAAAAATTCCCGTGTTGAAAAACTCTTCTCTCTTTGTGTTAGTGGTTCTGTTTTTTACGCCTTAATACAGTCCCATTGTGTTTTTCTCTTTTATTTTAATTTCAGGCTGTTGTCAAAGTTGCTTCCAGCAACAAGGAACCCAAAAACGCTCTTTGTCAAACAGCAGGTGATACGTACCAGTCCAGTAGGCATTTAGAAGCTGACACGTCTCTGCTGGTCTACTGACACCCTTTAAGGCTCTCAGGCCACATGAAAACATTTACGACTTTATTTCTGTGTATTACCAAGGTCACTGGGTCTGGTTACTTGGACGTGGCCTCCACCCAACCTGGTTTTAATACAAAGAGCTTTACTTGAGCTTTGCGATAGTCAGCGTACCCTAAGATCTGCGCTGGTAGAGATCTTGGAAAGCAGAGAGAGATATGCTGTCCGCAAAGGGTTCAAGCCTATTGTGCTTTCATCTTCAGGGAGCAGAGCTAAGACAAGGTGTGAAGAAGCCCCCACAATTTTTTGCATCTTTGTCAGCAAGAGACGGAAAAGATCTGTAACATGGGGGCATTAGCTTCGTCACCAATGGCAACCTGACCAGGACTCGGATGTCCAGCGGCTAAGTGACGGCCCTCATTAGGGCGCCTCTCATTAGCGTGTATGGATCCAAGGATCCTAACGAGCCATGAAAGCAAACTGGCCCTCAGCTAGACTCACAGGCTTGATGACAGGTTCCTCCATCATGCAGAGATGGGGGAGGGGGGGGGGGCTATGAACAGCTCACCACTCGTTGGAGAGCTGATTCAGCTCCTGAATCCAACCCTTAAATTAGATTCAAAATTACAGCTCCTTTTAATTAGACTAGAAACAATTAACTTTAGAAACAGCCGTTATGCAGCTCAAAGCTGGAAGCGTAGGCCCATACCACCGGTACTGTGACACATCTCCACAGGAGTGCATGAGTGCGTAGACAGCATACCGTCACCCAGCCTTTGTCTCACTCATGGAGGTTTTATTTACACTAACATGTTCTGGGGGCAGAAGGAACAATGATTGCTTCACGGAGATGACCACTCAAATTGTAGAGGAGGTGGGTCCAAGCAACTAGAGGAGGCAGGACCAAAACATCTGATTGGTTGGTCCTGTCTCCTGTAGTTTCTTGGACCCACCTTCTCTACAATTTGAGTGGTCACCTCCCTGAACCAATCATTGTTCCTTCTGCCCCCAGAACATGATTGTGTAATTAAAATTTCCATGAGCTTTTTCCTCTTCCACTCCAGGCTTCGGGATGACAACCCCCGCCACCGTTGGAGGAAAGATCTTCCTTATCTTCTATGGGCTCATTGGTTGTGCGGCCACCATTCTCTTCTTCAACTTGTTCCTGGAGCGCCTCATCACGGTGCTGGCCCTGGTTCTGAAGGCCTGCTACCAGATGCGAAGTAAGGACGGCGAGCCGACCAGGGGTGGTCCAGCAGGGTGGAAGCCCTCGGTCTACTGTGTCATGCTCATCCTCTGCCTGGGGGCGGTGCTGATTTCCTGCTGCGCCTCTGCCATGTTTGCCGCCATCGAGGGCTGGAGCTACATGGACTCCCTCTACTTCTGCTTTGTGGCCTTCAGCACCATCGGCTTTGGGGACCTGGTGAGCAGCCAACGGCCGCTCTATCAGCACCAGTCCGCTTACCGACTAGGCAACTTCCTCTTCATCCTCGCCGGCGTCTGCTGCATCTACTCGCTCTTCAACGTCATCTCTATCGTCATCAAGCAGGTGCTCAACTGGATCCTGCGCGCCCTGCGACGGGCATGTGGCGCCCACCGCTGCTGCCCCGGCAACGGCTTTCGCAGACGGCGGAACCTGGTGGTGCCGAGTCAGCCTCGTGGCCGACGCGACCTCTCCGTTGAGACGGACACAGCCAACGAGAGCGATCTGGATGGCCGGCGGATGTCAGGGGAGATGATCTCCATGAGGGACTTCCTGGTGGCCAATAAGGTGTCCCTGGCCATCATGCAGAAGCACCTGTCGGAGGCAGCCAATGGTCACCAGGCCCAGTCTTCGTCCACTGAGCAAAACGATGGCTTCTCCAGGGGGGTGGGTGCTCTGGCTATCATGAATAACAGGCTAGTGGAAACCAGTGAGGACAGATGAGCTTGGGACATACTTGATCTGAGGGCTTAGGGGTCATGTGATTCAGGTGTTGCACTAATAGCAGTAAAGTTACAAGCTGTACACAGAGGCCATATGTTCACGTTTGACTAACTGAGCACCTGGCTTTTTGTCTCTAAGGGTTCATGTTGTTTACAAGCCGAACAGCCCAGGGGAGTTCAGACTTTCAGCTGTATTTACAGGAAAAATGTCTGTTTACATGAAAAGGCAGGAGGCTGTAGAAATTAAACATCCACTGTGCTCGAGTTCAACATACACGGTGAAAAATTATTCTCAGAAAGACGGCGACCTTTTCTACTAACGACCAAACCGAATCCGTCCCATATAATTAACAGATTGCTCTATTAATCAGGCTCTTTCCCACTATGCAGAACATCTTGTTCCACGTCTGGCAGAAAATGAGATCCGAGACGAAACCATATGTTGCGGTTTGCTTTCCATCACCTGCTTGCAGGAAAACACACAGACCGACGGCAGAGAGAAGCCTGAAAACTGATTTCCCCATCCATTACACACATCTATTTTAGCATTGCTCCCTCATTACCTGGAAATTACGGAAAAAGACATAAGCTTTCACGTTCAGTACAGCAGACCCATCGGTTACACACTTGCTTAAATGTCCCAGAACCCACGTCCGGTCTCCTGCTATCGGTGAAACATGGTCAGAAATGTCCACTCGGAATGTCACCTGCTGTTTTTATGCTGTTAATGAAGACCAGAAGGAATGGAGACCAGGAGTCATGGCATTACTGAGAAGATGAAGAAAAAACAAGGAAAAACGCCTCGGGGTGGGTGGTATCAGGGGTGCGTTTGCATTTAAAAAGGAACGAGGGGAAGGAAGGTGTTTAAAAGGTGCAGGCTGGATTGACGTGGAGCGCCGCCTCTCTGAATAATGTATGATGAAGGACATCAAAAGCGGGAGATGCTCAGGCTCTTTGAAAGATGCACCTGTGTAGTGACACCCACGGTCATGAAAGCAGGCCCGGGTCTGCAGAGGTGATAACGCGGCGCCGTCTAATCACGCTGTCCCAGCCGCAGATGCCGAGCGTGTGTCTGTACACCATGCAAAGCAAGGAAGTCGAATCCCATGGTGCATGTCCCCCTACATGTCACCTGCTCGTTGCTCTGCAGTATCAGTCCTGTCCTAAACACACTTCAGGATGCTCTAAACACACCGTGTATCGACTTCCTGAAGCTATGCCAGGTGACGTGCGGCATCGGCCCTGAAATTCCACCCTACGGACATCAGGTGTGCCTCATACGCAAGGCCAAGCAGTGTGAGACAGCCTTTCTTTTTTAGGCAGACATTATGGGTAATGGCCAGTCCTCAAACCTCAAAGCGTTTAAACCCCTTCTGTTAGAGAGACCATACATAGTGTAACTGTGCTTTATGCAGCTGTGGGATATGTCACGCAAGAAAAAAAGACACTTCAGCTAAACTGTGGTCCGCCTGGTTTATGGTGAACTTGGACGACCTCCACCCCCTTCCCAGCAGCAAATGTTTGTCCCCAGGCAACACAAGGTAATGTGGTACTTCAGAAATACTCAGTAGTTTGCCTGTTCGTTTATGTCTGGAAAACCACTTGTCAGGTCTGTGTCATCGCTAGAGGCTGCAAACCCTACGCCCAAAGCAACAGATTTTCAAGACTAAATGACAAGCTGCATAAGGTCGGGGCTGATGGAACCAGCGTCAGGGGCGTAGGAATCGGGAGGGGGAATGTGTCCCCCCAAATGTTTAATTTGGCTTCAAGCTTCCCCTCCCCATAAACAGACTTTTGCATTTAAATTAATAAAATTGTGTCCCTCCCCCAGTCTCAACCTCTTTCCTGTGCCATTGCTTGCGTCACAAACTTTAGCCATTCACCAGGTAAATCAGCATACCAATGAGAACACAGACGCTAGCCCCCCATGCCTGAACTACTGTTATAAGTGGTGGGTTGCTGACCAGGTTACTGGCTTGGATGGGATATGATTTTTCATACCACTCAGACATTATACCGCGTTCTGCGTTTTGATGGTATTTTCAAAAGCAACACTTTTTTTCGTATTGTGAAATCTTGGCGGAAAAATTTGCCAAGGGGGGGGGGAGGGATTCTCCCACGATATATTTTGCCGAACGACAATGTTTACCGCGGGGAACCATCCCACCCTCCCCCACTCACTAGAATTTCCAAAATACCACAGCATAGCATGTTACTCTAATACCGCTCAAGCCTGGTGCTGACTCTCTTCCATGTAACCGTAAGACTCTCAGGTGCGGTTGGATGTTTAAGGAAGCCCCTGGATCTTGACTAGTGATTCATATTGGGCAGGTAATCTCTGTTAGTAAGTGACCCCAATGCACGTTCAGAGAAACACACATACAAATTCCGCATAGCTGTCTTTGCTGAAATCCCCACAAAGAGCACCTGCTGAGACCTTATCACGCTGTGTACATCAGACTGGATACGTTCAAATAGCATTTTCTTCTATCCAACAGGGGGTGCAATTACACCCCCGCTAAAATCGCCTATGCACGGAGCGAAAAACTAATGACATTCAGCGCGTCTTTAAAAGGACCGAGAGCGGGAAAGAGGAATGAAAGTAATCTGGAGAATAAAGAAACCCTGACATCTGAGTAAAGGATGTAAAGAGGAGAGCAGAAGCGGACAGTTGCAACAGCATAAATGCCTAAAGTTATGTATTATGTGACAACAACTTGGATAATTGGATCTAAATGATTGGTGGAAAAATATCAACAATACAGAGGTCATCCAAACAAATCAAATACACACACACGTGAAGTCGAAGTACATAAGAAGTACATAAACGCACTGACAAATTAATATTTTATCCAGTAACTCTCCTACCAAGAGCTTCCAAATGTATGGAAACTTATAAATATAAAACCAATAAAACAAACTTTTAGGACACTAAATTAAACTTTGGGGAACGTATCAATAAAACATTATATTTTACTTAAAAATGTTTCAAAGTCTAAAATCAAAGTGAGCGTAAACTAAACGAAGTTAGTGGTACAAACTTACTTTATGAATCCTGCTTGCTCACTGGTGAAAACCTGTCTATACCAAGTTTTCTGTTCCTGAATTATCCAATTGAAACAACACAGTGCTCAGACTTTTCAATTAACCTTCGCTTGCACGGATGCTTAGGTAAAAAAAAAAACTATCTATCTCTGATTCGTTGTGAATATGATGTTACATTCACGCCATTAAATGAGAGGAAATTACATTTTTTTAGCAATGTTCCTTGAGTCTGTGGAAAAATTTAACATCCGCGTTATGTTTCTTGTACGGTTTGGTCCAAGCTGTTTGCCGTACCATAACGTCACAGACCGTCAATACAGTCGTCCGGGATGGTGAGACAGCGTTCTGTTATCTCTGTTTTAACTGTGTGTTTTAGTCGTTATTATACACCAATTTCCCCGTTATTTCATGTCATCATGTGTCATGCATGTCAGTTTTTAAACCACGCAGTTGTCCACGTTAAAAGCCTCAGGATTTACATTTGCTTGTTGGCTCACTTGAGACATCCCTGTCTGGCTGGTTTAATGGTGTGACAGAAGCTCGCTGTTTATTCCTTCGTCATTGGATCTGTTGAGCATGTCACTATAAATACACCGGGCCGCATGCTTGTGAAGTCCAGCAAGGCGGCTCAGGGCCACGGTAATGGAGCTTTTTGAAGCAACAGTGAATATCCGCGGTGTGGGTGAGGTTGCGCTTGTTAACTTGTATGGCTTTGTGCTTGTGAATCTATAACAGGGTCAGAGTCAGAGTGGAGGCCATGGGCCAGGCGGAGGAAAGAAGGATGACAAGGTGAGCCTATCCAAAATGTTCTCTGCCCATCCTATTTTTATCACGACAACATCTATGTGGAAGACACTGCAGTACATTTTCTAATTTGTGAGTGTGATTTTAGGAGAAGAAGAAGAAATATGAACCTCCAATTCCGACTAGAGTGGGGAAGAAGAAGAGGAAGTCGAAAGGGCCAGACAGTGCTAGCAAGCTGCCTTTGGGTACACGAGGGTGCAGGCTGGGATGGAATTGATCCCTGGGATTGACTTGGAATATAGTAACCTCTTCTGTGTCCTCTGACAGTCACCCCTCACAGCCACTGCCGACTGAAGCTGCTGAAGCAGGAGAGGATCAAAGACTACCTTCTGATGGAGGAGGAATTCATCCGGAACCAGGAACAGATGAAACCGCTGGAGGAGAAGCAGGAGGTGGTTATGGCTATGGTTCTGCTTCAAAGTCTTGAAATCAGTCTTTGCTATGGATCTTCAAACCTTTGGTAACTGACATTCTGCTCAACATATGCAGGAGGAGAGGTCAAAGGTTGATGACCTGCGGGGATCTCCAATGTCAGTTGGGACGCTGGAGGAGATCATAGATGACAACCACGCCATCGTGTCCACATCTGTAGGATCAGAGCACTATGTCAGCATCCTGTCCTTCGTGGACAAGGACCTGCTCGAGCCTGGCTGCTCTGTGCTGCTCAACCACAAGGTACCCGGCCCACCCTGTGTAGTAGTCTACTGGTGATTGTGCTGATTGGCTGGTGATGGTATGATACATTGGCTTTTTGACAGGTCCATGCTGTAATTGGAGTGCTGATGGATGATACAGACCCATTGGTGACAGTCATGAAAGTGGAGAAGGCCCCTCAGGAGACTTATGGGGACATTGGAGGCCTGGACAGCCAGATCCAGGAGATCAAGGTGATCAGGCTGAGAAGCTATCCCTGAATAGATTGTTACCATCACCATGGTAACACACACACATAGCATGGTTAAGTTTTGGGGCCCGTTTCACAAAGCAGGAATTCTTGCTTAGCCAGATAAGTTGTCTGATTTAAGGTAGAGTGGGCTAAATCTTAGTGAACAAAGAAAGTCATTTAGCCCAGATTGCCTTAAATCTGACAAGTTATCCAGCTAAGTAAGAAATCTTATTTTGTGAAACAGTTCCATTCAAAGAAATCGATAAAGATGTTGCCGAGGTTCAGTAAATATTCTGTTGTATGAAGAATAGCCACTCAAAGCTAATGCCACTTTTTTGAATTTAGTACTAACAATGTTTTTCAAATGTGGTAGTTAATATGACCATCCAAGCATGTCCACAAGATCACGTGATCGCTGACCTGTCATCCTAGGAGTCAGTAGAGCTTCCACTTACCCACCCTGAGTACTATGAAGAGATGGGGATTAAGCCCCCCAAAGGGGTTATTCTCTACGGGCCTCCTGGAACAGGTGAATGGGGCTTTCGGGGGAGGGGGGGTTGGCGTGGTCAGCTGCCGGATTTGCACACCAAAACCCCTCTGTGCAAGTTTAGGACACTCAAGGCTGTTTTTTTCTCTTATACTTCTGTATTCCTGGGTCATAGGGAAAACCCTACTGGCCAAGGCAGTAGCCAACCAGACGTCAGCCACTTTCCTGCGGGTGGTGGGCTCGGAGCTCATACAGAAGTACCTTGGCGATGGGCCCAAGCTGGTCCGGGAACTCTTCCGGGTGGCTGAAGAATATGCCCCCTCCATCGTCTTCATCGACGAGATCGATGCCATTGGCACCAAAAGGTGAAGTTCAGTAGGCAGATTGCTCTTCTTGGATAAGACTGCTGCAGTTTTCTCTCGCACACGCACTAGTCGGAGCAGTCAGTCTCACTGCCGGGAGGCTGGGTGCTTGCGGCCTGCACTGAACATGGCATCTCCCACAGGTATGACTCCAACTCTGGTGGCGAGCGGGAGATCCAGAGGACGATGCTCGAGCTACTGAACCAGCTTGATGGGTTTGACTCGCGGGGGGACGTTAAGGTCGTCATGGCCACCAACCGCATTGAAACCCTTGACCCTGCTCTGATCCGACCAGGTGGGTTACTTCATTGGGGATATTAGCATTGACATTTCCACAGTACCCCTTCCTTAAAAGCTGAGGAGATGAGATCTCTACCCACCACCCCCCTGATCCTAACCCCACCAGGAAGGATAGATCGGAAGATTGAGTTCCCACTGCCAGATGTGAAGACAAAGAGGAGGATTTTTCAGATCCACACCAGCAGGATGACCCTGGCCGAGGATGTGACTCTGGATGACCTCATCTTAGCTAAGGACGACCTCTCAGGGGCCGACATCAAGGTGCTTTGATTTAACAAACTGGATCGGTTAATGATGCGGTTTGTTTTTGGACCATTAACCTTCATCTTAGATATGAATTTAGTAAACATGTAAAACACCCATTATGTTGCTGACATGCTTTCCGTTGTGATTCTGAAGCCAGGCTTCATCGGGCAGCACCCCCAATGTCTGTCACTCACGTTTTTTCTTGCAGGCAATCTGCACGGAAGCCGGACTAATGGCCCTCAGAGAACGTCGGATGAAAGTCACAAACGAGGATTTCAAGAACTCCAAGGAGAACATTCTGTACAAGAAACAAGAGGGCACTCCCGAGGGGCTCTACCTCTGATCTCTGCTGCCCCCTGTCACACTCCAAGGGTACTGAAACCTGTGCTACTTCCTCGATTCTTTTTACTGCAGGTCATGTTGGATTTGTCTCTGGTTCAGTTTTGAATTTACAAATAAATATTTAATTTCAAAATGTCTTCTGAAACAAATGTATTTGTTTTTTCGTTGAGCAGCCATAGAATTAACATTTTTACACAATCTTGTTAATAGCATTTCAAAATATTCTATCAGTTTAACAGTGCAAAATATAAAGCAAAGCTATTATGTAAGTTTTATACATCTTTCAAAAGTCTAATTTTGCAACTTTACAAAATGATTGTGCAACAGTGTCATCTACTGGAAGATGGGTGCATCCACAGTGCATTTTATCAGCATCCCTTCTGAATATGCATGGTACAACTGAATGACATCTAAAACAACCTTAATTTCTTTTAAATATGTATTTTTCTGAAATAAAATACTATTAGCAGAGTAATTAAATTAGCTGCACTACACTTAATATCAACAAGGCACTTACAATCCCACTGAAAATATGTCAGTGACTTTACAGCAGCATGGTGGAATTGCACATCACATGACAAAGTAGGCCATGGTCTCCCTCTGTGCCATGTGATAATCGTCTTGCCCCTGACCCTAGGAACACAAAGGGGAAACGATTAGCAGACTATAATTCCAGTTTCTGCCAGCAGGTGGACACTAATTCACCACACCTGGCATTTTAGGTAGCCAAAAGATGATTTAAAAACACATAGAACCCTTTAGAAAAGGACTGAGTTTATAAAACCTTGTAAAAAAAAAAGGATCAAGGCTGTTCTGCTCTCCACTGTTACCTCAATGACTTCAAACTGGAATCTCTTTTTCTCCTGCTCAGCTCTTCGCCGTACCACCACCTACCGTCAGAAAATGGGGGAAAGTCAGTGCGACGGGTCCTCGGTCTTCGAGGATGGGGGTGAGACAGGCCAGAGGTCCGAGGGGTAGGATAAGGTGGGGCGAGACTCACAAAGACGGCAATGCCAGTGAGGATGGCCAAGGCGATGACGATGATGATGGCAGCAAAACCAGGAGAGATGGTTTTCATGTTCATGCGAGGCGGCTCATTGTCGAAAAACAGAACCTTGATGGAGTCCCGCTCCACCTCCAGGCTCCGCCCATCCACCTCCAGGCCGAATTTGCTGTTTTTCAGCTGGATGGGGTCATATGCATAATTAATAGCGATACTACGCATGTATCAGCCACCTGTGCAGCACGGTCATGTGATATGACGTGTCATTTCCGGTCCTCTCACATCGCGTTCGATGTAGTGGGCCACAGTGGCCACGTCCACTGGGTCCTTCGTTCCATTCTCCGTGAGGCGGATGGATACGACATGGGATCGCTCCTCGATCTGGGGAGGGGGCACAGACAGCTGCTTGTGGGAGGGAGCACGTCAAGGGGAGGTTTACACTTGCGCAAGGACAAGGGCAGCTCTCACATTTATCTCCAGTATCTGCGTGGTGTCCAGTGTGTATTCCTTCACCAGCTTAAACACCAGCTGCCTGAAACAAAGAGGCATCTGTCACCGTGACCGCGTGAAAGGCCTCTAATCAAAGTACAAACCCTACAAATAGAAAGCAAGCCGACCTGTGTGTGTGTGTGTGTGT
>JAABNX020000030.1:13629438-13646947 GCA_015163995.2 Mormyrus lacerda
ACAGGCCATACCCCATGGCGTATCCCAAAATGCACTACAGGCCATACCCCTTGGCGTATCCCAAAATGCACTACAGGTCATACCCCACTGCGTATCCTACAACGCACCACAGGCAAAACCCCACAACGTATCCCACAATGCACTACAGGGTATACCCTGAGTGTACCCTATGGAGTATCCCACAGTGCACTCTGGGCCGTACCCCACAGTGTATCCCACAGTGCACCAAAAGCTGTACCGTGGGCTGTACCCCACACCGTATCCCAGACCACACCCAGTGCTCTGGACCTGAGCTTTCCCAGAACCAAGGTCTGTCTCCTCAACCGGTAACAGAGACCGTTTACATAATGAAACCAGTGCTGCTTTTCCACTGGTACACAGAAACCAAGCTGTACCGCGAAGTAGTACTATCTGCAGCACAGTTCCAGTACACTTCAGTTTTCCATTGCAGAAGGGTCAGCTCGATAAAAACATTGCTTAGTTTGGAGAGCAACATAAAACCAAAAAGCGACGCTTATTCACTTTTCACACGGTGCACATCATGATTTACTCTTTTTTCTTTTTTTTACTGTGTGCTAATTTCTGATAGCACATCTGTGAGAATCACCGTGTTATGCAAGCTTCAAATGCTAGCGGAATTAGCAATCGCTTGTGTAAATCTGCATTACGAATCCATTCCTTTCAGATGTTCTATAGAACATTTTCAAGTACAGCAGGAGGTTGGAAATTTACCCGAGTTTGCAGGAATGTATCGATGTGCAATACTACTAATTAATTAATAATATATATAATATACGCTTTTTTGTGCAGAACGCCAGTATCTAGTTATTTAGACCAATCACATGGTGGCTCAGTTTGGTCACACTTTCGGCCCTGCTCATAGGCAGTGTCATGTCAGCGCAGTTACAGCTCGGGTACGGTTTGCATACTTTGCAATGGAAAAGTGCCAGTTTGCGGTACAGGTCTGGTACGGTTCGGTTCTCGGTGGCAGTGGAAAAGCGCCATTGCTGTGCAGATATTACTGTCCTTCGCAATGAAATATATGATGAAAAATAAATACCAAATCACATTTCTGCAGGACTGATAATGACGACGACGATCAGGTGGATTACATGGCAGGGGAACCTCTAATTAGCCAAAAGCACAGCATGCCCCACACAGACAACAATGACACTTTCCATTTTAAGCAGCCCAGCCAGTGTAATGCTGACTTAAACCACTAGGTGGCATCGGTTGATCATTGTTAAAATCCCAGAGGTAAAAGACAGGCTGTTTTTTTAAACGGGCCTGAAAATGAGGTTTACATGGACAGCTGCCGAGTGCAGACGCAAGATCTCAAGACAGTGAAACACCACAGTGAAATGTGAATGAAAGTCATCTACTCCTAAAAACAAAGCCTTTCTAAAGAAATGGATCTAAGAGTATTAAGCAAGGTGCCTTTTACATACTGACATTTCCAGAAACAACAAAAAGACTCTCAGTGAGCAACTATAACCCTCTAGCATGCATCTGGCATCTGGTACCTACCCAGCATTGCTTCCTCTGTGCCGGGCAAGGCCGGGTGTGACACCAGCGCCCCGTCTAGCACGGACGCCAGCGTGCTCAGGCCCTTGCCGTAGATGGCGTTGACCTTGGGCACGGTGAGGGTGCTGAACTGGCTCTGGATGAACAGCAGGTATTCCCTCCAGAGCCGCGGCTCATTGGGCCGCAGGAAGACCAGCTGCCTCCACTCCCGGATCAGCGTCGCCGCATCCCACAGTTCCCGGCCCAGACGCAGTCGTGCCAACTTCAGCTCCACGCAGCTTGGGTTACTCTCCAGCGCCCTCTCCAGGATAGACACTTTCTTCTCCAGGGTCATCCGCAGAGACTTCCTACGCACCTCCACCTCGCCCTCTGACGCCGAGAAGGGGCCTGCGGCAGCCATCAGCTCGTCCTGAGCACAGACAGGCAGCGAAAGGTTAAGGACCGTCAAACACCAAACCTGCTGGTAGAATTCTGGGAAATGGCTGGGATACGGCAGCTACCTGGAAGCGGACAAACTCCAGCCAAGTGGGCGTGTCCGCGGGATTCTCACGCAGCCGCCGGTTGAAGTCTTCCACCTTAGCAGGCAACAAGGAGCCAGCAACTCCACCCGTCCCCACGGTTACCGAGGAGGACTCTTCCTTCTGGCCTTCTGACTCTGGCTGGCCTTTACCCTGCAGCCACAATGAGGTGGAAGAGTCGTACACCCCTAAGGGATTGACCCAAGTAGGGGCCATGGTGGCTCCCATGCTCCCCTCCTCCTCGAGAATAGGAGGTACGGGAATGAAGCGGACTGCTGCCGGACTTGGGCCTGATCCACGCGAGCCGGGCAGTTCTGGCCGGCCGGCCGCACCCAGCTGCTGACGGCTGACTCTGGAGAAGTAGCGCTCCACGGTCCGCACCACCCGCTTTGCATTGGACGGCTTGGTCTCGGCCCAGCTCACCGCCTGAGTCTTGGGGTCCAGGCCCAGGCAGGAGCTACCTTTGCGCCTGTAACTAAGGACAAGAGAGGGAGAAAGAAAAGGATGTAAATCGACCAGCCTGCTGGTCACAGGAAGTCAACAGGACAAGCAGGAGTAAAAAAAGAAGATATCTAGATAGCTTGGAGGATTATCTGCATCACATAAAATCAGAAAACAGGACAGCAAACGTATAGCAGGCGGCCAGGAAAAGCAAAACTCAAGCCCAGATAAGTGGATCTGGAGAGCAGTGCCGAGAAGCGAAGCAGCACCTGGCGATGTCTCCACGGTACAGGGACTTATACTGCCAATTGCCGGCATTGGCCTTCTTGTCAATGCAGAAGGGGCGGTCTGAGGGGGCTGGGAGGTCGTCCTGCCACATAAAGGATCCCTGAGACAGGGTCTGGTCCTCCTGCCTGCGGGGGGGGGAGTGGAGCAGGAAACAGGAGACACAACCACAGGCATAAGTCACTACCAGCTGCTCCCGTCGGATGTTGCCTGTAATTAAGCCATAACGCCCAGGTCCTCAAGAAAACAGGAACAGTTCTGCTGATGGGTAAAATAAACCTTGCAAAAGTCTCCATCCTTAGTAGCATTTGTGGTTTCAGCAGGTTTTAGTGGTATATTTGCATGTTCACATGTCCAAGAGTCATGTGTTTAAGAAAAGCAAGAGGCACCATAAGATTTTTTTTAGAACGCCAAAGGAATAATTTGGGCGAGAGGCCATCGCCCGTTTCAGCTTCACAGATATGCTCTGGCCCCCACCTTTCTGCATCTTTAGCCTGTTTTAAAAGGTCGCTGGGATAGACTGTGTCCGACTCATAGCCACTGGCAACCGAGTCATCTCCGCTGCTCCCCTTCCTCTTCTTCCTTTTCTTCTTCTTCTCTTTCTTCTTCTGTCTCTTAGATCTGACATCATCCTTCCATTCAGAACCTAAAGACCTGTGACAAATTATAAATAGTCAAAAGAGACGCAATGGTATGTGCAGCCGATACGGCAGGACGAGAGAGGGGAGGTGATGCCAAAGCATCGATTTTACAAAGGAATCCAACCCAAATGACATTATTTCACATCCAAATGGCTAAAGAAAGTGAATTTCCTAATAATTGTAATGAAAGAAAGTGAGTAGTAAAACAAGAATGAGAGATATCTATGCGGATTCAGCCTGCAAGCTGCACCGCTTCATCAAAGTGCCGTTACCCATCTTGTGAGACCTCCTGCCCTTCAGATGCCGTCTGCTCTAGGGTTTGCTGATGAAGGACCAGAGCGTCATGGGGCCGGAAGCTCTGGTTGCTGAGCCAGTCCAGATCTGCGGGAAGGAAGAAGAACAGCAAATCAATCGCAATTTGCCTTTGGGGCTTTTAAGTCAGAGATACATCAGCGGTGTGTGCAGGAAGCTCATTCTGAGTGACTAGCAGGGCAGCCATCGGTTCAAGTACATCAAAAGCTCTCAGTAGGACGTAAACTAAACCTGGGCCAGATTACAAATCTTATTTCAGCATTTTCAAACTTGCTGATAAGTAAGATTGTTTTTACTTTAATCGAAAGAAAACTTTTTCATTAAATACTCTCTGACGGCTTAAATAACATCACTGCAGAACATCACCATCCTGTTCAAAAAGGCTGCAGGTTTAAGACCCAGATATACACTGCTATTTACTCTGGATAAAGAATCCACTACATAATAAAATACCAAAATAACACAACCATCTGGTTATAGGTTTTTCCAACACACATATATATGTCATAATATTAATGGCTAATTTATGTTGGGACAAGTGACTTTTATTATGAAGTACCATCATTGAGTTTCTCTTTTGGGATCCATCACACTTAACGCACAGAGAGAAAGTATCGCTGCTCATTAAGATAATAAACCAGCAACAAATAGGTGTCAAGAGTAAAGCAAAGTCCTACAGAAAGGGTCACATGAACAATTGTATATTAAAAATGGGTTATATCGCTCGATTATTCACATTATTTGAATAAACATGCAGAACCGTACTATGTCCGTATTTCTAATCTCTTCACAACACATTCTGTCATAAAAGTCCTCTCTGGATTCGCTACAACCTACTGCACAGACGGCTTTTTTGAGAAACAGAGACGAATCCTCTCTCTCTCTCGTTACAAATAAATTAACCCTTAGAAACAGTAGCGACCGCATGGAACCAACTGAGATGACACTCGGTGGCACCCCGCGGCCAGAATAGGCACCCCCTGTTAAATCTTTACTGTAGCTACACTGGTGAAACCTGCACAGGTTAGTTAAGACACTCTCACATAGAAGTTGATGATGGGAGCTACAGAAATGCTAATTTAAAGGATATGCCTTTTGCTGTTTTCAGTGGTACGTGCTCAGACACAGTATACGGCAGGGGTGCCTTTTTCGGCATAACAACTGTTAATATGAGGCTCTGATCAGCTAAGCTAAACCTTACATTTTGTTAATAAAATGCCACTTAAGTTTATTACACTTAGCATAGCATATAAAGGACCATGATAAGAATTCACATGAGAGTACACATTACTGGCATTAATGACATTCAACACACTACGCATACACATGACAAAACTGGTTTTAACACCCATGCCAAACCCGTCCATAGTAAAAAAAAAAAAAAATGTCATGTTCTGACCTTTGGAAGAATTTTCATTACTGGGATTTTTATTTGACACATCGGCAAAAGCTGGAAAGAGTGCCATAACTGGACGGCGTCTCTACTAGTAAATAGTCGCACCGTTTTTACGTCAGAGAGAACGCGACGCTATTCAGCGTAGATGTAGAATGAATAGATCAGATACCATAATTCTATATGCGTTTAATATATGCTGGCCGTGAGCCACACTGCGATGAATTTGTAATACTGACGCAAGTCCAATTTCAATATTTGCTCGGGAAGGAGAGGTTCAGTGTTTGTGTCTCTGTGCAGGTATTCAAGACGGCTCAACAGACAGCGGCGTATCTGACCTAGTAGATCTACAACTTAGATCTGTAATGACTGCCACTACTTTTTTATCAAGGCGTGTGGTGTAACTTTCTTTACCTGTTACCTGCCTTATAAAATACAATGTAATTACAGAGCCATTGCTATGCCACTTGGATAACTGGTTATTATAAATTATGGATGACAGGTAATATGCAGGCTACTTATTTAGAGCAACCAAAATAAAAACTTGTTTTACTTTGTGATGAAATCCTAAATTAAAAAGCGAGATAGATAGTTTATTCAACAGAATAAGCAGTACTCAACAAAACATAACTACATTAAGATTATTAATTTAATATAATACACATTTTGGGAGCAAATAAACTTTGCAGTTGGCAGATTATTTGCAAACTGGGGGAAAGTGACTGTGAATATGTTGTGTGTCATTTGAATTTACGCGATCAGTTCTGTGCTCACTTCTTTGATCATTCGTAAGTGAAATAACTTATGCTCAATCAGGTTTATCCCAAGATTTAACATAAAATACAAGCTGTGTTCCAGATCTCCTGTACTTCCCTCACTAAAAAGGCGCATGTATTCCAGCGTACACATGGCCCTACCTTAAGAACCATTACGGAGTAGGAAACCGGTAGACAGAACCACTCAGCTACGCTACTACCATAAACGACCGCTACTTGACGCATTGCAGGTCTAACGTAGCCAATCATAAACGCCGACACACCGAGAAGCCCATTGCGGATTTGTTGTAGCCAATAAGCTGCAGCGTCACAAAGAACACGGAAAACTCTCTAGCGTCGACAAAGAAGCCGGCTCCAAACTTTGAGAGTATCCCTCCGCAGGAATAAAGTAGGGCCTCACCATCGCGCTGAATTACGGCTATATGTCAGTGACGTTGTGTACATACCGATTGTCAGCGTAAATTACATACTGCTTACGCTACTGAACACGGAGCTAGTCAGAAGGCAGAAAGTTGCTTCTCTTCTACGGCGCCAATTTCTGAACAGTGTTTTGTTTTAATAGAGGGAAGAAATTGTCATCGGCTTCAGAGATGTAGTGTATAGGTGCATACATTTTAATTCTGATTTAGTTTGAAAGTAATACTTTTCAGGCAATGCACTTAGAAACTGCGAGGGAAACAATTGTCTTTATTATTAGACATTTGCACATTGGATTGATCAAATATTTTCAACTCTTTTGAACTTTTTTATCCGCCCATGCAGAGAAGTCGATCTGTGCCGACCTTGCAGAACCGCCGGAATGTGGAATACTCGCTTGACACATATAATATAATATAATATAATATAATATAATAATAAAGGTAAACCTTTATGAGCACTGAGTTATGTTGCCATAAACCACCACAGATATTTAATAAAGTGAAGTGCGGCTTCAGTCACTCATTACGTATAGCGGAGAGCTGTAATCTTCCTTTATTTACATTAGTCAAAATTAAAGGTTAAAACTTTATATTGTAACACGTGTCACATTTTCATATACGAATATTTAGTTTTGAATATTTCTATTACTTGCTCTTGTTAACTCATATGTGTTCAAAATCGAGTTTCTTAAATTGTACATCATTCATTCAAAGATAACGTGTATTATGGTAGCAACAAAATTACATATTTGGAGAAGATGGAGCTTTAAATTGTCTCACCTTTTCCAAAACGGTCGGCATTGTTTTGCCTGGAAACCCCAGAAGAATAGACAAATTAGACCGTTCAAAGGTATGTAATGGAAACCAGTGGTGCATCGTTCCGGCCAGTGTTTTCGGTGCGGCAACAGTGTACGCTGTGCTGTCTGCGGTTTACGGTCTTATCGCGCCTGTTGCGCTTTTTGCGTCCCTTACGTTCGCCGGTCCTGTTGCGCCTCTTGCGCTCTCTGCGCTTGTTACGCTCAGCTGAAACGGCTGAAGTGAGCAAGTTACAGAGGCGAGCGAAGGGGCTGTGCGTGGCGGATGAATACACGCAGTTATAAATAAGAGGACAGGCGCGCATACTCCTACAGCCTTTAGTGAGGAGCACTGGACTTAGGTTCGTGTTTTGTTCAACGTCAGGAGGCGAAGTCGACTCGCAGATCCGGTCCCACCAGACATGGTACGTATTCAGCTTCTCGTCATGAACCGATCGTGGTAATGTTTTAAATTGCGACATACGGAGACGGGATAATTATGCAGCAGCACTACGCACGGATGCCTAAGAGCCAGCTGTTGGTGTGATGTTTGGTGTTCTGATGGTATAAAAGAATCAGTTGGAGTCCGCGGTGGTGCGCTGGCCAGGGGAGGCACAGCGCTTGTTCGTCGTATTTCAGTGCCGAGATAAACCAGTGAGCAGCCTGACTCTAAAACTAACCGCTTAGTCTCTGATCTTTCTGCATGCCTCTCTTAGTTTTGCTGCAGTTCCGTGTCAGGGAGCAGTAATAACGCTGCGAAGATGGAGAGATTTTGGTTTTGACAGATAGGGAGCTGGCCGGTAAGTGCGATGTGCGGGCGCATTTTTGCGCTTTTGACTCGCCTAGCTAAAAGTGACGACTGTTAAGTTAGGAATTGCTGTGAACACTCCGATTCATTGCTGAGCGGTCTTATTCTGCGTCTTGAGGTTGGGAAGTAACCCACCGCAATCGACTGGATGCATGTCTCTAACCATTCTGCGTTAAAAGTCCTCTTTCCATTTCTGTGGATCGGTTCAGTTTCGTTTGCATTAGGGAGGAATAACGATTCAAGACTGCGCAAGTGACTGTCCAGAAAACGTTAACCTATTTAAGGCTGCCGATTGTTCATTAATAGAGAGAATAGATACTCCAATCAAACGTTTAAGGAAAATTCTCCTACCTTTAAGCAGTGTTACACGGGACAGGCCGGTGGGTGCGGCTTGCACGCCTTGGTGTTTCTTACGGCACATAAATAAAACATTTACAGCATGTGGTCTGCCGGGTGCGTCTTCTGACAGTCTGCAGAAATACACATTGACATTCCATGCTCGGGAAAGACGCAGTTGTACACTTTCGCAGATACATCGAGTTGGTTGTGAGGACTGCGTATGTTTGTAAGGACAAACAGTCCAGTAGTTAACTTATTTACGAACGTTCGAATAGAATTTCACTTAAAGTAGCCATTACATAGTTGCTAGGGGATCAGTTAATAAAGCCTTACTTCAATAGTAATTTTTATAGTAAACTTCCTGGTTGCGGTAACTCTCAACATTTGAGCTCAGACTGTTGGTGTCATTAAATTGGAAACACCGGACTGTCTGTGTACTGCAGTGCATTGTGGGAAGGGTCCTGGTAGATTGTGAACCACATGCTGGTTTCCCCTGTGTGCAGATAGGTAGGCAGCTTGCCAGTAATGACCTGATGGTCATACAGGACGCAAGTGTCAACACGGCTCCTGCTGCTACTCTGCCGGGGTTTAGGTCACTGGCCATACACTCTGGAGCTGATATTCTTGTGCATCATGGCAGGGAAGTGGGTCACCACAAGAACTTTCTGGACACTTGTCGTCAAAGGCATATCCAAGAGCAAACTCGGGATTACTTGCTCTTCAGGCCTGTGGACTTGGAAGGTTCCCATTTGCCAGTTTTGAGCTGTGGGGTTAAGAACCAAGCTATGTGAGGGGCAATGTGGACATCCCATAATGCTCAGCTGCAGCGCCCGTGGCAGTCTTGCCGTGAGTCTCAGGCAGGACGACACCCCCATGGAGGGACACTGCTCACGGCATTGTAAGGGTACCATGGCGCTGATAGCCTCCACAGTCACGTGTCCGCCACACATACAACACAATACAGGCACCGTGGGGGCACCTTTGGAAAAGCAGGGGCATAGATATTGCACCAGTTACCCAGGCCAGCGGGACACTGATCTCTCGCTCGGCATGGTGTCAAGCTTCAGGTGAGCCGGTCTCGCCACTCAGACCGCCTTGCTCCCAGAGCAGACCGTCGGGCCGGTCGGGATTAGAGCATGCTGCTGAGGAAGGCTGCCATTTACAGGGTGGAGGAGCCCAAGTCTCTGGGCACTATGAGCTGCTGGAGGGGCAGCCGCCGTTTTATATATAGGAGGTACCGTTCCTTCCTGCGGGCCACTGCGTAGTGCACGGGCACCCATGTGGATACCCTGATCCGTGAGATGCAGGGTCTGAGGTCACTCCTAGAGGATGGGCCCCAGAAAGGGGTGGCCAGGCAGCTCGTAGAGAACCGAACAGACCAACGCCTGGGAGAGATCCAGGTGTGTAGTCGATGGGGGGTGCTGGAAGGAGGATTAGCGCCCTCTCTGGTCAAGCGGAGGCGGTGTCAGCAGTGGGGGAGGAGGGGGAAGGTGTGAGAGAGTGACACAGAGGGTTAGCGAGAGGCTGTGGTGGGGGCGGTGCATGGGTGAGGCGCGAGGGCGTGGCCGCCGGGGCCTTAACGAGTCGACTGCAGCCGTATCCCTCGATCTGCGTCATTTTCGCGACTCCTTGCCAGATTGTCGCAGCCCAACAGAAACCCTCTTTAGCAGTAAATATGCACCATCTGCTCTCCAGCTGGGTTGAGATTCACGCAGCAGCAGCATCAGCAGCCTCCATGTGTGCAGTCAGGCTTCAGCTCCCCCTGCGGGGCCAGCTGCAGATCCGTCCTGTGACGCGTCCTGCAAGGAAAACCCACATTGTTCATCTGTGGAATCACACTCGCGGCGTCTGTGACGTACTCCGAAACCATAATAATGTTAACACTCCCTCTCTTCCCCTCTCCCAGGCTGACCAGCTAACGGAAGAGCAGATAGCTGGTGAGTATAGCTAGCTGGCGTTAGCATCGGTAATCCAGAGAGGGAGCGATTGTGCTCATGTGGATATGGGGTGGTTACGATACAGACCCTGAGGTTGTAATGCGATGACTGGCTCTCTGTAGTTAAAATAGCTACCCCCCCATGGAAGGTAAAATCAGTTTGGTTGGGCCGCCTGTGCAAAAGCACTCTGACCCATTCACCTACCTGTCCACTGCAGAATTCAAGGAGGCCTTCTCCTTGTTTGACAAGGATGGCGACGGCACCATCACGACCAAGGAGCTGGGTACAGTGATGAGGTCACTGGGCCAGAACCCCACAGAGGCCGAGCTGCAGGACATGATCAACGAGGTCGACGCAGACGGTGAGCCGGGCTTGGGATATAGCCCAACCTCCCAGACCGCTGCCATGACAACACAGCATCCAGGAGTGATCAGTCAGAGATAGAGCAGCAGTTTGGTCCAGTGAGGCGTCCGGAAGCAGCTCTGCGCAGCGTAATAACAAACTTGCCGATTAGCTGTGAGAGCTGCGGGCATCCCTGCTGGGTGTGTCCTCTGACGAAGGAATGACATTTACATGGCAGCAGTCACACATTTCAGTATGACCAGCCCTTGTCAATGTGAATAAAGTGCTTAGAAACAAATCCGTTCATGTGTACGGCTCTGCTGATAAATAATCCTGTGGAGCTGAGCCTATTCCCAATCCCAATGCAGTGACCCATTAGTTCACAGTGCTGGGTGCGTGATGGCATGACGAAAGTCGGAATCCATGGCTCTGATCCAGTCGTCTTCTCCAGGAAACGGGACCATCGACTTTCCCGAGTTCCTGACCATGATGGCCAGGAAGATGAAGGACACCGATAGTGAGGAGGAGATCCGTGAGGCCTTCCGTGTTTTTGACAAGGTGCGGTTGGGTAATCGGGCAGTTGCTTGAGATGACGACGTCCGTGGCGTCTCGTAAAGCTTAGGCAGCTATCTTGGCATCTGACTCTGGATCAGTTCTTTAAACCACGACGGTAACCCCCTACCTCCCTCCCACAGGACGGGAACGGCTACATCAGCGCGGCCGAGCTTCGCCACGTCATGACCAACCTGGGAGAGAAGCTGACGGACGAGGAGGTGGACGAGATGATCAGGGAAGCGGACATCGACGGGGACGGGCAGGTCAATTACGAAGGTACGGTCCTGATGCCATGTCGCCATAATCGAAACGTGACCCTGCCAGGGTGCGCCTCTTCTGGTCTCGCCGGACTGGCCCCCTCCCTGCTACAGTAACAGCCTGTCTGAGTGTGTTCGTACTCGTCACTGTGACTCAGCCTGCGAGCCGCCCCTTCTTGACAGAGTGTCTTTATGCTCTGTGCAAATACAGCCTGCCTCCCCCAGGGGCTGCGGTGTTATTACATAAATGAGACCAAGTACAGGGCGTTCAGTCAGTGGCAGCCGGAAGGTGGCCAGACGCAGGGTGGGGCCAAAAGCCGAACCTCACATCCAGCTTCCAGGAGCCCACACAAAACCCCACCCCCTCCATTTCTGTTCTCTCTTCGCAGAATTTGTACAAATGATGACGGCAAAATGAAGTCCTCCTGGTTCTTCCGCATCCCTTTAGAAGAAAGAAAAAGAAAAAAAAAAATGTTTTACTAACCTCTTGCAAAGATATTCATTTACTCATCCTGTTTCTGTATAGACACCACCTGAATGTTCGAAGTCCTTCTGTCAGAAAAGCTGAACATGTGCATGGTTAGTGGTTCTGTCCCCCAAGCTCAGACTTGCACCCAGCCTGACAGGAACATGCCTGTACTACCGCTGACCCAACAGGAAGTGCTCAAGCACCGTGTGGCTCCATCCGCTTGCCGCAGTGTCTGGGCTGGCCGTCCCCCTCCCTTCCTCTTCCTGCATGCAGCTTAAGGATGGCGCTTTTTGCGGCGGATCGCGATGTTCCGGCGGCACCGTGCCGCCCTGCCCCACCAACGGGCCAGAGCGGGGCGCTCAGACTGGGGAAACGGGCTGCCGTCGCCTCCCAATGGGACCGGGACCAGGTGACGTGATGAATCTGGTCGTTTACAAACCACGTTCGGGGATGCCGGCTTGTGGGATTCGTTTCCTCGTGGCAGGTGGCACTAGGGTGGACGGAAGGGGTGTCGGGTGACCTCGGAGTCAGAGGAAGAGCATTCTCCTTTCAAGGAAACCTCAGCCATTTAACAGGAGCGTCTGTGTTCATGGGTTTTGGCACAAGCTGTCCATCTGATTTCAGTTTACATCCATTCCAAGTTGTACATGTTGGTCTTTTGATTTTATTTTTTTTCCAATAAAAGTCCATGACCTCAGTTGGCGTTCCTCCTCTTTGCTTTGGTCACCATGTGGCGCAGTCCCCCCCCCGGTTCTTCCTTTGTCTTTCCCATGCTTCGGGCTGGAAGATCGTTCCCCTGGAGTGTCCCCCATGCTCGCAGGGACACGGCCTTCGCCTCCCGTGGGCCGTGTCCGAAATAGCTGCCTCGCACGTGTCCAGTGCCGGAGCACAGCAGGTTGACTCTGCGGGTTGCTCAGCAACACTGTGTGCCCGAGCGGCCTGGGAGGGATTTAAAAAGGCACGTGGGGGGATTGTGGGAAAGGAGGAGAGCTATATGTGGGCCTTTGGTTAAAACCTCGGTATTTATTTCTGTCCCTGGTGATCCAGACCTAGTTAACGCTTTTCTTTCAAATGGAACATTACATAATGAGCTCATTAATGAGAGCTGCCTCAGCCGCTCTCCACACACCAACTGGCTGTCTGCCCCAGCGTGGCACCTCACACCCAGGGCCCGCCAACATCCCTCGGGCGTTAGGCCTGCGATCACTCAGAGAACGGGGCTGGGGAACGGCCTACAGAAGGGTAGGAGAAGCAGGCGAGATCTGTTCCAGGTGGCACCACACCAGGCCTGAACTGGACCTGCCTATGGCCACCTGCTGCATGGAGGAGGTGCTGACAGGAGCCCAGACTGCCCCAAGGGGTTCAATAGGCCTCCATGTCCTCAGTGAAGGATGCTGAGTTAGCAGTCCAGAGGTTCACACATGGGCTGGTCCAGCAGCAATAAAAAGATACAACAGGTTCCTCATGCACCAGACGAAGGTCCTCCTGAGCAAAAGTGCTGATATTTTCAGGGGATCCCAACTCTAGGAGCACAGGAACGTCTGGAGATGCAGCGGACAGATTTAGGGAGTTCTCAGCAGGGAAAGGGGAAAGGCAGCCAATAAACAAACAAGCGACACAAACAGCAGAAATCCCAGAGGACAGGAAGTCTAACAAGCACTGGCGCGTCCCGAGGCGGCTGTGGGCAGGATGGTGCTGAGGTCACATTAAAGATAACAACATAAAATGGGTGACATCATGGAGTGGGAGGGCAATCAGCCAGATGATTGGCTTAATAGGAACAAAGCTTGCATTCAGCAGCTGTGTGCTATGCTCAGTCCACAGCCGCACTTTTCATTAGGGGGACCTGTGTGTGTGTGTGAGGGGGGGGAGGGGGTTATAAACACACAGGTATTACTGTATTTTCAAGGGCAGACAAGTTTATAGATGAACTGGGAGGACGTCATGCGTTAGAAGCCAGAGTCATTGGAACTTCTCACAAAGACTGAGGGGTTGTTGTGTGTGTGAGAGAGGGGTCACATGCTGTATCTGACAGGCTCCTTCTCCCTCCCACTCACACATGCACAGCCCCTTAGAGCAGCGTTCCCCCAATCCGGTCCTCGGGGATCCGCAGCCGGTCCACATTTTTACTCCCTCTGACCCAAGAGCAGGGAGGGAGCAAAAACATGGAGTCTGTGGGTCCCCAAGAACCAGACTGCATTAGAGCGTAAAGCTATAATCACACGGCCGACCACTTTCTCCTACGCAGCACTGGATGGAGCATTGGAATGATGCTCTGAAAGGGAGCGACATTATTGCAGTAGCTTCGGATGTGGTGCATAGAACATGAAGACGGAGGATGGGGCTGTGCAGCCACCACTGTAAGGAACAGCAGGGCCACTCGACCTCCTGCAGAATAAACCAGCTGCTATGCTGGGGTACAAAATAATGCCCAGGAGCAGATGAAGCACGACCGCATTGCATGCGACACAGCAGCTGGAGACTCGCATGAAAATGATACTTTTATTTCTAACATCCATACATCACGTTAGTACTGAGACGCTTTTGGCTTTACCCACATATTGACTCGAAGGGTTTGCACGCTCCCAAAACCGCCCCTTTAAAAAGCACCAAGTTCACAGGAGCAGAGCGGAAACCCCACCTCTCCCCTTAAAGCGAGACGACGGCGACTTCACGCAGCAGACGCGGACGAGGCAGGATCTGATGCGACATCTCTGAACTCACCGCCAGCGGGACTGGCAAAGACACAAACGAGAGAGGGTCTCACCGGTGGTGAAGGGCATGGAGTTGGGAGCGCCAGCTGAGGGCACGTCAGCCGATGGGCCACCACCCTCCCGTTATCAGCAGGCTATCCCGATCTCTCTCACCGTGAGGACAGGCGATTCCCCCACGCTGACACGCTTGTCTGATTCCTCCGTACAACCACACCCAGACTGATACAGTCACCTGACTTTTCTGTTCTATATCTTTGACCCAAATAAAAAAAAAAAAAAAAAAAAAGTTAGCTTTTGGCAACAGGTGTGACTCACCCTGATCCCTTTTTCAGGAGGGAAGGGAATGAACCTTCCAAGAAACAGGTAACAGAATTCTCTGGTATTCAGTAATAACATTCCATCCATTCCTGTTCAGAGTTTACATAGTTATGTCACAATTCTGATGGGCTTGTACAGGACATGAGGACGGTGGGATGGGGTCAACACCATACACTAAAGGGGAGACAGGACAGTCTGTCACATTGTTTCTTCCTTATTTTACAAGCAGTGTCATTTTTTAGTCACTGGAAAGACACGGGGTGGGACTGTTATGCAGGGTGCCAGGCAGCCAATCAGAGGGCTCGGGGGATGATGGTGAAGGGCATGATGGGGCTGCTGGCCTCCAGCTCTAGGGCAGTCAGGAAGCACTCAGTGGCAGCGTCGTCGTTGCCCTGGGCCTGCAGCACCTCGCCCAGGCTGTTCCATACGTCGTGGGCTGTGGAGTTGACCTGCACTGCGTCCCGTAGGATCTTCTCTGCGAGGCTGTAACGCTGGAGCTGGTGCAGGATCAGGCCCTGGGGCAGCAGATGGCAGGTAGGAGTGGAGCGGGGCAGGGTGGGGCAGGGAGAGAGCAGATTACGAATGAGCCACAGACCCCCTATGCATTTAGACGTCATCATTCTTTCATAGCATACATCACTCTCCATCCCAATGGTCAATAATCCACCCAAGTACAACAGAGCTTCTGGGAAACGCTGAAGATCAGAGGTGCCCCCCCTCTAGGGGCAGGGTAGGTGAAGAGAAGCGATATCAGATACACAGGCAGCAAACTTTGGGGGAAATCCTCAAAGCGACCTTCAAAATCAGCACTTTGGAAAAACCACTTCTGTGGAGATATCCACCCAAGATCTATGTGTCATTCGTCACACACACAGCCAGTCAGTGAGGCACAACCATCACTTCGCACTCACTCCATATGGCTGCCTGGAAACTGTCCAACACCCGGTGACCGCTGTCATAACTGCAGCTGTGATACAGTGTTCCTGTTCTCTACCCTGCCATTGGCCACAGATACAAAGCCTCTCCAGACCCTCTCAAGATGTCCATCTGCCTGGCATTAGCCAATGGAGATATGAGACGCCCCTATGCAAATCGCCAGCCTGCCTGCCGTTAGCCAATGGGAACGTGGGAGGCCCCTAGGAAAGTCTGACCCGCAGGCACTAGCCAATGGAGATGCATAAGGACTCTCCGAGGGCCTCCACCTGCCTGGCCCTGATAAATCTTGCTTTTAGAGATCTACTGCCTGAAAGACACATCCATCCAGGCAGAGCAGGAGCGGCTCAGTGCCAACGTCTCTCCTCACCATTTAACATGGGAAGTGAGACTCTGACAAGCACCGCGGGCTTTGCTCACTACGGCCGAGCGAGGGAGGACACACAAGCGTGGGTGGGGTGTTCAGCGAGGGCTCTCTCTCACATCCACCCACCTCGCAGAGCCATCG
Organism: Mormyrus lacerda; assembly: GCA_015163995.2. Classification (NCBI taxonomy): domain Eukaryota; kingdom Metazoa; phylum Chordata; class Actinopteri; order Osteoglossiformes; family Mormyridae; genus Mormyrus; species Mormyrus lacerda. Next base: position 13,645,722 of record JAABNX020000030.1, read on the forward strand.
GCAGCCAAGCCAGCATTCATTGGGCTCTTCAGGTCCTCAATGTTCAACCTCAGCATTCCACGTTCCCTCAACATCATCCGCATCAAGTTTTGTCTGGCCAGGGGTGGGATGGCAAGAAGGAAGCCCCACCCCCATGCCACACCCACTCCCCAGCCCGGCCAATCCGGTGTCACGTCCTCTCAGCAGCCAAGTGAGCATGAGTACTGCACGCTTGGAGGCCAGGTGGAGCAGACCTCGGCGTTCAGACCAGACAAGGCGGCACCATCGTTCCCACCCCGCTTCAGAGACTTTCAGTGGCTTTAAACAGAAACAAGACGCATGCCTCCCAGCCTTTGGTCTTAATAGCTACTCAGTCAGGAAGCTCCGCCTCCAGGATGCTGGAAAGACACTAGCCCCGCCTTAATGCGGCGTTCCAGTCCATCTCGCAGGTATCCGTCGGGTGCCTGAGGAATCCCTCCACCAACCAGAGCTCTACACATTAATCATCATCATCATGGTCATGACACCAGAGCCGTTTGGGGATTTTTACATACAAGCTGACCTCAGTCAAGGGCAGAGCGCTGATCATCCGGCCCCCTGACAGAATCGGGAACGATTTAGGAGCCCCTGTGGCCTCCCTACACTCTGCCGCCCCGTAGGTCACCTCCCCCGCACTCACCAGTCTCTGCATGGTCTTGACGTGGGTGGGGCTGATGGCGAGGGCCTCCTCGTACCAGCGCCTGGCCTCGTCCATGCTGCCCCGGAGCTCAGCCACCTGGCCCTTCATGAAGAGCACGTTGTGGGACATGGGGAAGAGGTTCGCAGCCTCCTGCGTGCAGGCCGTGGCCTCGGCCGGCTTGCTCATGCTGATGTACACCTCCGCTGCAATAACCAGCACGCCCCCCGGGGGCACTATTTATACACGTGTAAGTAGCAGCTCTCCCATCCTGGACTCCATAGTCTGAAACCTTATGAAGACAGGCGTTTGAACCGCCAACTGCACATACCACACATACCTGCGTGGAGCCAGATCTGTGCCAGTGTCATCCAGGGGTGGAGGGGACCTTGCTTGGGAGTGCTGCTCTGCAGGGAAGAGGCGGCCTCCGACAACGCCTGCTCCACCCGCGAGGCCGCCATAGACGTGGCGTGCACAGAGCCTGAGGAGGGGGCGAAAACAAGGGTCACGGAGATCGCCAATCGGTGGGGGGGAGGGGGGGGACAGGTTCTGTGACATCACTCATCCTGGG
>JAABNX020000030.1:13648891-13667716 GCA_015163995.2 Mormyrus lacerda
CCATAGCACACAGCAACGTGTTGGGGGGTGGGGGAGGCTGCCTGTGCATCTAGATCAGCAAACTGCAGCACAGATTTAGATCAGTTCAGTGTAACAGTCATTTAACTGTCACATCTGTGAGACTGAGTCTGTGAGTGAACTGGGGGAGGGGGGGGGGGTTGGGATGTGTGCTGCTTGCCAAACAGAGCTAACCCTAACCGCACTAATGACCGTGACCGACCTGGGGCGGCCCGTTTCATACAGCCATACTGAGCGGAGTCTCAGAGTTACTGGTGGCAGAGGAGCGTGGTCACAGAAGTGTGGGGGTGAGGCCCTGGGACCAGGTGAAAGTGGGTATGAGGGGAAAAAAGGGGTCTGAGGACTAGTTGGAGGGGGGGGGGGCACAGACCTAAAAGCTGAATAACCAATAAAAACAAAAGAACAACAAAAGAACAGGAGGCAGGAAGACAGACTGACAGCTGGAGGGACACAGCCATAGCTTTGTCTATTTCTGGATGTTTCTAAGGGCAGCTGGATTTTAACACTAAGAGAAACGCCAGGGATTCGGGGACAGGATGCCAACGGCTTAATGGGAAGCCCTAAGCCTCCGCTGAGGCACGTGCGCCTACGGCATGCCCACCTGTTTCGGGGTCGCTGAAATCCGGCAGGGTCATGGTGTTCAGCTGCCGCCGGTCTGCGACGGCTCTGTCCAGCAGGCTGCTCCCACGGCCCGAATCGCTAAGGACGAGGAAAACAGGGGCTACTTAGACCCCCACGCAGTCCGTCTTAAAGTGAGCAGAAGAACAACAGTGGCACCATCCTCACCGCGGGAAACAGTAGCCGTGGAGATTAGGGAGGATAATTAGATGATGTAACACAAAGAAACAAACCGACCTGCCCGTCAGACGTAATGGAAAACCATTGCACAGGGGCCGATTTCATCCGAGTGATGTGTAAAAGTGCTACACCTCAAGGGAAGGGGGAAGAGAGTCGTGTGTGTATAACCAGTAATGAGGCATTACCTAGGGCCCACATGCCAAACCCCAACATACAAACAGCCAATGAGTCTTTCATTTTAATCCGCAAGCTCTATCCTCAGTGCTGTATATCACCTGGACAACACAAGGCTGTCTTGATCATAGCAGAGGGAATATACAGCCCATATATCTCTCAGCTTTCCAAGGTGTTGCTTGGAAACACACTGTACTCAAAGTCTCCATCGCCTGCAGGCGCCAAAGAGAACACAGCGCCCTCTAGCCTCATGGATGACCAAACTGCATTCCAAAGAGTCTCATTATCCTGTAGCCTTCAGCGCTCATTATTAATATAATGAGAGGTTCAACACAGGGTTCACACAGAGATCTCAGTCCGGCAGGCAGTACAGACAGGCCTCCCCCCACTTCCCGACCGGGACATCAAGACGCACCTGGGGTTGGTCAGGTTGTAGCAGGACTTCCAGATCTGCAGCATGTGCTTACAGGTGAGCAGCCCCTCCTCTGGCCCTCGACACAGGGTCTCTAGTTTCACCTTGGTGAACAGCAGCCTGGGAAGACATGCACGCACACATGATGCCTCAGTGAACGATGTGACAGTTTAGGTCCGTGCTGAGATCACATTGTGTGATCACTTAAACGCTGTTGTGACACAGTTGACAGATGTTTGGCTCTTGCTATGCTGCAACTCATGTTCTCTTGTATTATTTTCATGAATGATGCTTGTTTATTGCTGTTTATCTGACAATTTCTGATGATCTGACCAAAGATAACAATGCTACAGCTACTACTCAACCATATTAATTAGGTTAGATGTGTGAATGCCTTTGCTAGAGAGATGCCTTACAGTTAACAGCGTGGTTTAGTTCTTGGATGTAATGGCTAAGTCAGTGAAGGGCAGACCCTTCGATGGCACGGACTGTGGGACGAACAGTGCCTTCTGCCTGCCGGCGGACACACTGCGCTCACATGAAGTTCTCGGGGTACTCGCTGAGGGCCATCTCCACAATGTTGAGAGCGTCGTGGTAGTGCTTCTGGGCAGACAGTAGCAGCGCCAGCAGGTGCAGTGAGTGGACATCGTCGCCCTGTAGCTGCAGAGCCTGGCGAACATAGCCCAGTGCCTCTGGGATCTGGATAGGGACAGACACACAGAGAGACATGCGTCGGCATGGAGACCACCGATTGTGCCTCAGGATAGCCAGCAGAAGGCACTGGGAGCCAGTGCCACCACTCACTAACCACCATACTTCACAGAAACACTCAGGGCTCCCCGCCACCGAGCCCATTCCCCATCTGCATAGAAACCCAAACTAAATGTACGATAAAGTTCTGCAAGACCGTAAGTGTCCTTGTGGAGCAGGTCGTTTTTAATAACCGAGAGGGAGCAGCTCCTGAGTTATGTGACCTAGAGCCGTACTACAATACCCACAATGCAAGGGGAGATACAAACGGGCTGGCTGAAAAGTGGGCCTTACCTGGCGAGACACGGCCAGCTGCAGGGCCAGGTAGAAGGCAGCTAGGTGATCTGTGGGGGACAGACTCTGGGCCCTGCGGAGGACAGACCCGGGCAAGTGCATCACAGCGCTGTCACACCTAAAAGCTGAACACCGGGGACAGAGCCAACCCACCTCTGAAACGCACCCAGGGCCTTCTTCTGGTACTCCTCCTGCATCCCGCGCAGTGAGGCTGAAAGGCAGGGAAGGAGCTCGGCTTACAGCCAGACGGGCTGCTACACATCAGTCATGCCATTCAGCCAATCTTATGGCTTTCGGCCGATGAAACGGGCAGTTCCACAACAGACCCTGACCTCCTGGGGAGGGGGGGCACTTACCATCCGTAGCCCGCAGGCTATACACCAAGCCGATGGCCAAGTAGCCTTTGGCCCGGAATTCAGACGCTTTCTCTCCCATGTCCACCACCATCTTTGCGAAACGCTCACCCTCTTCCAGCTAGAGAGAGGGCCAGAGCCAGCATCATCACGAAGCTTGTTGATGAGCAGGACTGCTCTTGCTGCTCGTCATGCCTGACTAAGGCCAGGCCATGGCTACAGACTAGACGTGAATCTCAATATGCATTCTACATCGTAGCTGTGTTCTCCTGTACCCGTTTTACATCATCATTGCCAAAGACCAATTCCAATACTAATAACACAAGTACAGAGGATGGCAGAAGTCCCCAGATGTTGGTCATGCTCTCCCCAAATATCAAGGATACATCAGTTACCACCTCGCCAAACAAAATCAATTCCATGGTTCATTGTGCCCCAAGTTTCTTCCTGGAAAGCGAGTTAGCAAGACCGGTCTTGCAAAGACCACAATCCAAGAACACGGTTTTTGTGTTCTTGGTATTGAGATTCACCTAGCACTGCTGGTCTCGACCTGAAGTACCAAGGGCAAGTCATGGGACCTGCGGCACTCACCCAGTGCAGGCTGCCAATGCACAGCTTGACGGCCAGCAGGGGGATAGTGGGGTCGTCTGGCTTCAGCCGAATGCACTCCTTCAGCACCTTGACTGCGCGGGCCGACTGGGAGGGGGTGCAGGAGAAGGGGCGTGCGGTGACGGTACGGCATGGTGATGACACGGCATCCCGCGACTACACAGCCCAGCACGCGGACCTACTCACTTTGCCGGCAGCCATCAGGGACAGGGCGAATTGGTACCACAAGTGGAACTCCTCAAAGGCGAATTTCATCGCCCTCTCGAGGCACTGTGGGGTAGCAGGAAGACAGTCAGCCACGGGCCCATCAAGACACAGAGACATAGGCATGTAGAAAGAGCTTCGAGGGCAAGCTGACACGAAGCTGGAGCCAGAATGCTCTAAACTGGGAAGCCCCCCCCCCACTCACCTCAGAGAGCATCTCGTACTGGCCCCGCCGGCCCAGTGCTATCGTCAGCAGGTCGTACACCACCGACGCGCTCTGCAGGCTGATCAGGCGGTCACTGTTGTGCTCTGGGATCCGGCTCAGCACTGCATCCCGGTTGGCCTGGATAAGGGGTGCAGGAGGTGTGAAACGCATCCCTAATGGTCCAAAGAAACATGCTGACCATGTCCCATTTGGCCTGGACCAGCAAGAGGTATGAAGCATGTCCATATTAATTGGGAAGCAAAAAAATATGTCATAGAGCAGAATGATCAAATGGTACAAAAGCTCGAGTGAAGCCTGAACACAGAGCACCCCCTGGTGACCTGCAGGACTTACCATGGACTCGCTGATGAGAAGTAGCAGCAGGGCCTCCTCTGTGTTCTCCTGAGGACAGAACAGGCTGTGGGGGCAAAAAGCAAAGTGCGCTGTCACCCTTTGGTCCCTGATTCCCAGATGCAGGTGAAACACCAGCTCCGAACTGCAGCAATCCTGCCAGAACTCACTTTTCCCCAGAGTAGATGCGGGGCCTGCGGCTCAGGCTGTAGTCCCGGGTGAGGGGGCCCTGCCGCAGGGAGTCATTGAGAGGCGACTGCTGGGGGGGGTCCTCTAGGGGGCTCCAGTAGCTCTGCTCACACATCCCCCTTAGAAGGATCTCGGCCAGCTGCCGGGCAATTGTCTGAAACGTAGGTGAGGCAGCATGCTATACACCGCATACCTCGTCCCGGTCTTGGTCAGAACTCAGCGGCCCAGCCCATCACTCACCATGCGTAGGTTCTGCGTGGTTCTGGTTTCCACGGCACGGAGGATCTCGCGGAAGCGGCCGACGCCTCGGGTCAGATTGCTGGGAGAAAATGTGCAGAGTAAAAGAATGCACAAGTTGCCAATCGGTAAGGCACTGGAGTCCATTCATGATGCACCCTTTGGGACCCACTACACTGGCCTGCAGCTCAGGGGAACCGAAAAAGGAAACACTAGGAAACAGACACCCACTTACATGTCCCGGTGAAATAAACCAGCTCTTTGTCAACTGGAGACAGAACGTTAAGCCTAGGGGATGTGGGGGGAGCATCTGACCAAACACGGGTCTGTGAGCCTCATTAACGTGCAGGAAGGCAGTCGGCCAATCAAATGATGGATGCTAACTTCTGAACGCTGACTAGAAAAAAGTCCTTTTTTTCCCCCTCTTAATTGCTAGAGCAAATAAACCATGGCATTGTTGGTGATATGCATCCTTGATATCTGCATGGGATTTTTACTGTCCACAGTACTTTTGTTCTTAATATTGGAACTGGTCTTCGGCAATGGAAGATGATGCAGAACGAGAACACGGGAACACAAAAATGGTCAAGAATGGATACTGATAAACAGCCAAAATGTCCAAAGCAAAGTGTTACTAAGGTTTAGCAGCCTGGCGATGGTCAGCACTCCCTTGTTTGACTTGTTTGGGAGAGGTAGGCACCCTCTTACCCGTTTTTGAAATGAATGACATGAGCCCTCTGAAGACCCGTCTCTAGGAAGTAGCCCAGCTCTTGTTCCTGGGTCACTGGACCGGGCTTGGGGCTGCGGTTCTGCATCCCAGCACTCAAGGCCTGGCGGTGGAGGGTGGTACATATTATAAAGCGAAGTGGGGTGTAGACCACCTTCTCCCTGGGTGTTTACTGATCCTAGGTCAGTGCATGCATGCACTACCCTCAAAGGGACGCTGACCTGCCCTTCAAGATTCCACCACTGGCAGAATCTCTAACCGGCGACCATTTAGGGCACAGATGGGATCTAGTCGCAGGGTTGTTCAACGGCGCTGTGGATACTGAGGCCAATGGTCAATTAGGGGCAGGCCGCGGTCAGCTTGCGAATCCCATATGACGTGGAGATGATCGCGGGTCAGCTACCTTCTCCATCTCCTGCAGGTAGAGCAAGGCGATGTCCCCCGACTTCTCGTAGCACGTGATGATCTCCTGCTCCCTGTCGGGCACGTGGCTGGAGCTGGAGGGCGAGGCTTGGGGGAGCTTCTCCAGACACAGACCTGTACACAAGTGACACATGCTGGGACTAAGGGCCACACTGACGGTCCAGCAGAAAGCCCAACCTGGGATTAGGGGCGAGTTCCTGCTTTTACGGGCTGTTCCACCAAAGCCATGTAGTCCCACGTGGGATAATTACCTCGATTTGCCCGTATCATGCACACAAACTCTACACCAGAGGGAAGGAACTGGGAAGGTATGGACATTATCTGCCCCAGGGTAACAAGAAAATGGGAAAAGTGAGCCAGGGAGAGGGCAGGGAGAGTGTGCCCCAATAAGTCCATGGAGTTCGGGGCTCATGGGTGATGCGGATGAGCCAGGCATTAGGAATACTGTGCCGGGGGTCCTTATACGATGCTGGCTGACTGTCTCCCTCTCTCACCTGCTTTTTAAATTCCTTGGTTGAAAAACAGAAAAGCTGACTGTTTCTTGGAGGGTAACCAAACCTCACAGTGGGGGGGCTATGTATTGTGCCTGACAGAGCATCGTGAGACAGCTTGGCTATTTTTAACCACAGAGATGTGGCCCCATGGAGCTGTTCAGGTTGGATCCAGCAGCTCGTCTGAAGCCTCCCGATTCGACCCCCCTGAGTTAAGTCTTCTGGCTTTCTAAAAGGACCAAAGTCTCCGTCAATGGGACTTTTGCCAAACGAATTAACTCTTGTTTATGTCATGACATGTAACCAAAGTCTACAGCACTGGTAGAGAGGTGTACACAACTTATGCTATAGAGAATTGTGGGTGTTTTCAGTCTACAGATACACTACATTGACAAAAGCTTTGGGACACACCTCTCAGTTACTGAATTCAGGGGTTTCATTCAGACCCATTACAATAGGTATATAAAATCAAGCACCTAGTCATGCAATCAGGTTTACAAACATTTGTGAAAATTTTGAAGAGCTCAGTGAATTCAAGAGTGGTACAGTCATAGGATGCCACCTCTGCAATAAGTCAGCTCATAATTTTTTTACCCCACTAGATATTCCATTGTCAACTGTAAGTGGTATTATTGCAAAGTGGAAACACATAAGAACAACAAAAAACTCAGCCACAAAGTGGCGGACCACATAAAGTAACAGAGCGAGGTCACCGATTGCCGTGGCACAGTGTGTAAAAGTCGCCAACGCTCTGTTGACTCAATATGATGAGTCAATATCTGCATTGTTCCAAACTTCCTCTGGCATTAACCCCAGGACAAAAACTATACAAAGGGAGCTGCACGGAATGGGCTTCCATGGCCGAGCAGCTACATGCAAACCTCACATCACCAAGCGTGATGCCAATCATTGGATGGAGTGGTATAAAGCATGCCGCCACTGGATTATGGAGCAGTGGAAACGTGTTCTGTGGAGTGACGATTCATGCCTCTCTGTTTGACAGATGGACAAGTCTGGGTTTGGCGGATGCCAGGAGAACATTACCTGCCTGACTGCATCATGCCAACTGTAAAGTTTGGTGGAGGAGGGGTAACGGAACGGTTTGTCTTTTGGGGGTTCGGCTAGGCCCCTTAGTTCCAGTGAAGAGAACACTTAATGCTACAGCATACCAAAACATTTTGGACAATTCTATACTTCCTGCTTTGTGGGAACAGTTTGGGGAAGACCCTGTGCTCCAGTGCATAAAGCACAGTCCATAAAGTCATGGTTGGGTGAGTCTAGTGTGGAAGAACTTGACTGGTCAGCAGAGCCCTGACCTCAACTAGAATTGAGATTCTGAGCCAAGTCTTCATGTCCAACATTAGTGCCTGACCTCACAAGTGCTCCACTGGAGGAATACGCAGTAGACAAACTCCAAACTCTCTTGTGGAAAGCCTCCCCAGAAGATTGGTGGTTGTTATAGCTACAAAGGGGGAACCAACTCTATGCTGATGCTTATGGATTTAGAATGGGATATCATAAAAGTTCATGTAGGTATAACAGCTAGCTATCCCAATAGTTTTGCTCATATAGTATACCATGAAATGTAGATCACAGTACCAGGATGGGGTTTGGCCTGACATCAGGTGAACCCACCACAAGGAGAGTTCAGCACGCCTAAGTGGGGGAAACGGACGCACATTGCACCACTTTTGGCCCTGTGACCCCAAGACCTGACAATCGAGTGACTTATTAAAATTGAAAGAAAGTAGAGCTATCCTAGAGTCATTCCCATGGGAGGAAACAAACCAGTAAGCCACCTTTTAGTAGGGTAAGCTGCTTGTGTCATACTCATTTGGTCAAAGTCATTGGTTTACAGCTGTTCCTCTGCAAGTATGAATAAAATCAGCTGGGTAAATGACATGAGAGAAGACGGTCTCTACCCAACCTACTTCTGGGATCAAAGGAAAGTAAGACACATGAACTGACCCCAAGACATGAGACACTGCTGCCCCCATCAGGCCAAACTGTGAGACTGCAAGTGACTTACTGTCACGACAGACACCTTAAGTTAATGGCAAAAGTAATTACAGAATTAAGAGTGAAATGAATAAATAAGTGGCTAAATAAACAAACAGGCCTTGCAGGCAGCTTCTAAAAATCACACTGAAGTCTCAGGCTGTGGTTTCAGCATTCAGAGGTTTATGGAAAAATCCAGCTGCCTGTTTAGAGAGCGGCACAAGGAGAGCTGTGTTTATAGGGACATTAGGTCCATGTATGGAGCTCTGTCCTGTATAGCTTGGCACACGGTCACTCCTGGGCGGAACCTGACCTTTGGTGGCGTGAGCCTCGGCGATCATGGAGAGGCGGTAGACAGGGGCGCCCACAAGCTGCATGTCGTCCAGCGCGACTTGGGAGTACTGGCTGATGGCTTCCTGGTAATCTCCCTCCACGTAGCACAGCTTGGCCATTAACAGTTGGGCCTCCTGCTGGTGGTCGGGCTGGGGACACAAACCCTACTTATGTGGACTGACCATGAAAGGAACTTCTTCCAGAAGGCTTCTAAGCATTTCCATTACACAGGTGAGTTTTACTTACACCAATATGTTCTGAGGTCAGAGAGAAAACCAATCAGATTGTAGAGGAGTTGGGACCAAGACATCTGATTAGTTGGTCCTGCTTCCTCTAGTTGCTTTAACCCATCTCCTCTACAGTCTGATTGGTTATTTCTCTGAACCAATCATTTTTCTTTATACCCGAAGAACAGTTTTGTGTAAGTGAAACTCCCATGCGTGAGGAACAAAGCTCCGTGACCCACGCCAAGTAGAGTTTGCAGGGCTAAGCAGCCCATTCCTGCATGGATTTTGGAGCCTTGTCTCCCCCCCTACATTTAAAAGGAGTGGAGCTCAACCAGAAGCTAGCAGCCAGTGTGAATTCCATAGATACCATTAAGGCCAAAGACTGGTGTGCATGACTTACATTTCTGCTCACCTCTGTATTCAGCAAGTCAGCAACAGCCCCATAAACAAAAGGAGACAAGACTAAAGCAGACACCCAAATAGATTCATCTTCCTGTGCTGTTTTAACTTGGCAGGTGATGCAATAACCTTCAGGAAGGGCTCGCCCACCTCTTCAAGCCACAGACAGACAGTGACTCACTGGAGAGTCACGCCTCACCCAGTTTCACTCTTCTGAGAAGGGGACACTGACGCTATGAATGCGGCACGAATGGAGCCAAACTGGATTCGGGGTAGGCTTGGCCTATGTCTCATCTTTCATACCATCTGGACATTATAATGCAGCATAGGCTTTTATACCAGGGAGTGCATGATGAGAGAGCCCAACAAGACATTCATCGAGATAAATCAATCTAAATAAATAAATAAATAGTAAATGCATTTACAATAATTATAACACATTACACATAGCATTTCTAACTGACCAACAGGGGGTGAAATCGCGCACCCTGCATAATCACCTATACACTAAATAAATTTCAGCAAACAGCCACCCAATCTTCAAAAGATTTTAAAATACCATGGAACACCACCCTAGGATAATTCAGGGTTTCCTTTAGGTGTCCTCCTGAGCGTCAGAGCCTTTCCTTTGAAAAACCAAAATCCATTCAGGACACAGGAACATGCGTCTGGACCTACCTTGAGGTTCCCCCGGTCCAGAGCGGCCGTCAGATGTTTTCGGACCTCAACCAGTTTGGGCCGGGCACCCCGGGGACTGGCCCCCGGCTTGATGGGGTTCTCCTTCAGGTACTGCTGAAGCTTGGCCTCCCCCAGAAGCAACTCTCCCAGGTCATCTGGGGGAAACAGTCTGTGGCATCAAAAGTGATCTTGGCCTAGTTTATGACTCTCACAGGCTTGGACGTGGTGTCTCAAGACTTTCAGTATTGTATCCGATGTGGACATGACATCTTGAGGTCATCTGTTATGGTTCCTCTGATCAAACATGTCATCCATCTATGTGGATGCAGCATGAATGAAAATGACACAAGCCATGTACACATACTGCAGTAAACCGCAAAAAACAGCACTGCTGTGCACTTCTTAGATTTTATCAGGACTACTACAGAAACAATAGTACAACCACTCGTAAGGCACAGTGTGTCTCTTGCCCATGTAGCCTGTCCTAATGAACAGCCCTCAGTAATGGGTAACGCCTTCAGTCTCTTTGCCAAAGCAACACCAGCCTTGCCAGGCGGGGTGGGGGGCCTCTGCCTCAATGTGGAAAAACAGAAGCATTCATGGGGGCTGTGAAAAAAAATCACGTCTATGACTGATCAAATCAAGGCTGCAGAACAGTAGCTCTGGATACAATCTGTGCTGGCCACGTGAAGCTTGATCCGGTTATAGACTGCTTGTTTCTGCTCCATCTCAGGATGAGCTTGTCTTAATAAACTAACTGAATAAAACAGCGGAGAGGGGTAATCTGCGGGACTTTGCCACAGTGTTTGTTTAAATGAACAAGACGGGAATTAGTAAAGCACTACAGACATTCAGCCACGGAACTGTTCAGGAGCACCTTGGAGAGCTGCTGTCATCGCACCGGAGCCGAGAGATCTGAAAACCTTCAATAACTGTGGCAAACCAAGTCGAAAGTAATGATATTCATTTTCAAAATGACTGTCCGCTTATAACACTGCAGGCCAAACTGCAGGAGGCACAATCAAAGCTGTACGTGTAAAAACTAACGCCAGACAGCTATAGCAGCAGCTTATCTGCAAAGAACAAGTCTGTTTAAAGATAAATTAAAAGAAATAAGGAGAAAAATGTGAATTTGAGAGACACGAATGGCTTTTCCGTCAGTTAGCCGGCTAGCCGGTTTGACAGGCTGCACTTTGCCCATTCCTTCAAAATATATATAACACAGCGGACACCCAACATCAACGCCCGAAATGCTGTCACACTGCAAGCTTGAAGGGAAATTGAGATTAGCATTTCTTTAATGCATTTTATTAGTGACAGCTACCCCCAGCCGCGAACCGGAGCTGAGAATTCAGTCAGCAAACATCCGCTTAACTTCCGCGCTCTTGTTCAGGAAACATCGCGGCTGTCGTACAGGCCTGTGGGAATAGCATTCAGCATGCTAATGGGCTACCGTACCGTTCGAGATGAGCTTGGCCGACAGCTGCCGCACCAGCTCAGGGATCTTGTCCCACTGTCCTTCGGACCGGCAGCGCTCGATCTCCGTCTCCAGCCGGGAGCCGGACTTCCTCGCCGTCATGTTTCTCCGGACCGCAGCAAAGCTGGGGAGCCAGAAGACGCCGAGGAAAAGTGGTGCAGCGCCGGGGAAGAGAGAGGCGAACAGCGACACCGCGGGCAATCCAGGCGACTTTAATGGACATGCGAAGGGGCGCTGCCGTTGGACCGCTACCACGAGCGGAGGACTTCACGTTCTCGTCGCACCAAACCTGCATGCATCCTTGCCCGTACTTCTATGTACACTTCCTCACCCATTAAATTGATATATAAATGGCCGAGAATTCTTATCATAGTGTTAGCAGGCAGCCTTGAAACGCAGACCAATATAAATCCAGACTTTAAGCAGACATGTTATCACCGTTTATTATCCTATTACTAAGCACCTCTGACTAGTGTATACAAAATATGAATTTAAACACTTTGACTCCAAGTATACTTTGAGATCGTTTTGCTTGGAATACTGTTAGCTCCACGTCGACTTTGCAAAATGAAACGGCACAAGTAATACACCACGCGAAATGCCAAAACTTGAAAGTACACCATGGACTTGACTTTTGCGAGAATACTGCTACAACCATTCAGGTCTTGCTGTAGGTCATCACCCCCGTGATGGATCGGCACCCCCTCCACTGTCCCCTTTTTCCTGCGACAAGCTTCAGGTTCGCCGTGATCCTATACTGGAGTAAGTTATGGAACACAAATACATAGATTGATGCACATCAGGACACTGATTATATTTTTTAAACCAATATTTTTTCTGTACATGCTCACTTTGCTAACAGAAAAGGGAAAGCATTCAAACATACAGGACAGGATATGTATATTACAAAAGTAAACAGTACAGAGCCCAAAATCTCTAGAGATCAAAGCAACATCACCTTCACAGGATCTTTTTTACAGGGAATTAAATTCCACAAACCTTTATTCACACATCATTTCATAAACAACCAGGTCACACCATCCCCCTCATAGAACAATGACTCAAGCGAAATTCATGTTTAATACTGCTGTAGAGAAAGGTTAAATACCCACAAAACAGTCAATAACCATGACCATTTATGATGATGAAAAAAAACCACAATACACAAGAAGACTGACACTAATGGTCCAGAAACAAAGGTACTGAGATCCTGCATCGATGGGAAAAGATCAAAAACCCATCAGTCCATCTGCTGATATTCCAGCACGTCACCACCTCACTATGTCCCCAGAACATTTTCTCTTTGGCTTGGGTAAAAGTAGCACATTCTAGTCTCACGCTGCCCCAACAGATAAGCAGACAGGACCCTTCTGATATGCATGTTGTTGCATATTATTCACATCGGCAAGCAAGTTAAACCGCTATACATACACATTTTGGACAGCCTGCCAGCTTACCACTTTCTATAATTTATTGTGAGGTTAAAATGCTCTGACCACTGGATTCTGCAGAACAGAGACATCCCAGTCAGAGCTGATGACATGAACATGAACTCCTGCCCTGTCACATTCCACGGGAAATAAGAAGCAGATGAGCAGGTGAGGGCAGCACACACGTAAAAGACACCACTGAAGGCTGGTGAGCTTCTCCCCTTTTCAAATTCCTTTTCCTCTTTAGGATGAGAGTCAAAACAAGCCTAACGACTACGTGCAGTACGCTCACATTCTGGTAAAGGCAGCTGAATCTCATTCCTTCTCACTCCATGCCCTAGTTAAACCATCCCTTTCATCTCTCGCTCTAATTAAGGAGAGTTCTCCATCAACACTCAGCAAACACATGAAAGCTACAGCTCATGGGTGTTTGACAGAATTAGGCCAAGCGCTTGGTAGGGACTCATCTCAGCTTTAAAACGCCAGTCTTTTTGAACGCAATATCTGTAAAACAGCACTCTTCAGAGGTCTGTGAGAGATGGACCAGGATGGGAATCACACATGTTTGATGGTGTATTTGCCCTTTTGGAGCTGCGAAATGTACAGCTTGGATTTGCTGCCGTCAAGCCGTTTGAACCAGACCTCGTCATGGTTGATGGTAGTTATTGTGGCGCTGTGGGACAGAAACAAATATGTCACAGAAAGACTATATACCCATCCCTTATACATGGACTATACCCAACCAAACAGATCACAAACCCATGCCACACTAACCAGACCCACCCCTATATACAGATCACACATACCAATAACCCATCCCCCCGACACTGACCAATCACGTGCCAGCCCCATTCACCACCCAACATGAGACAGAGAAGCTGATTGGCAGTCAGATACCTCGTGGGGCACTCGTACTTCCTGTCGATGCATATGGTCTGGCCCCGGCAGTACCATTCGCCGTCGTAAAGCAAGCGGCCATTTTCAGATCGGGCCCTGTGCTGATGTCGCTCAGGCTTGGAGAAGGATGGAGGTTTAGTGGGTACGCTGGATTCCGTCTGGACAGCTGGACCAGTAAGGGCAAAATCGTCATAGGAGAGTAGACAGACACCCAAGGGCATGAAACAGACCATGAGAATCAGACAGGGCAGCCCCCAACAGCTCACAGGCCACAGACTCAAGAGAACTTGGTAGACTCTGCCAGATGGTACTGTACAGCTGAATGCCTTTCACCAGACCTGTGGGCTGTATTCTCTTTAAAATAACTACCCTTTATGTGACTCAAAAACACCCTAAGACAATTACAATAAGTAACTCTGAAACACTGAAAAAGAGGACAGTGTCACTTTACCATCTGTTTTTACTCTGTGGGGTCCTAGTGAGGCGACAGCCTGTAAAAAAACAAACAAATAAATAAAGTGAACGCATTCGTGTTGTTAATTTCCATAATTAAAATTTGAAGTCAAACACCTTTCTGATTGTGGTCCAGTCCTCCAGGATGTCCAGATCTTGCAGCATGTAGACGATATATGGGCGTGAGAGAGTTAAAGGCAAGTCATTTGCAGCTTGGCAGACAGAGCTCCTAGTGTCACTGACTGTGAGAACAGCGCCATCCTGTGGGAAACCTGCTACCCAGAAAACCTAAAAGGAGGAAGCTAGCAAATCCGGGTCATTCGTCCGGTGACACCAAAGAAGGATATCAGACACTACCACAGGCTTCTTCTTTTTGTCTGGGCTGAACGGGTCCTTCTTCTTGTTCCTACGGGACTGTAGCTCATCGTTCCACAGTTCTGAAAGACAGCATGACAAAAGAAGGCAACAGTGATTATGCCGCAGACGTGCTTGGAGGATATGGCCTACAGCGCGAGCCAAGGGGAGAAAAACCGCTGCAGATTTACAGTGAAGAGATGTGTGGCCCCATACCCGAGGTAACGTCGATGCTGTGCCGGTCCTCCTCCAGCCTCCGTATCTTCTCCTCCAGCTCACTCTGCACTGTGTCAAACAGGAGCAGCTTCTCACTCTGTGGACACAAGAAGCCAGGGTCACGTGATTCAGCCAGGAAAGGGGAGGAGCTCCCACAGAGGATGGGCCCCTTACCTCCCAGTGCTGCAAGGCGGCCTGGATCTCACACTCATATTTGTTCTTCACAGACTCCAAACACAGCTCCTTGTAGATGCCTAGATATGGAAACATGCACAAAATAAAAATCACCTAATCAATACCTCCATTTACATGACTACCACATGACCCAAACTTTCCAAGATCTGATGCTCCATCACTTGCAGATCCCAACACACACCCCAAAAGCTGCCTGCACCCCCAGCCAGCCAAACACGCATTCCCATCCTCACCGGCCACTTTTGTTCTGATTAGCATGTTCTCCTGCAGGTTGGCCAGGGGCTCTAGGTATTCTGGTGCCTTTCCTGCCATCACCTCCTGCAGTTTAGCATCCACTTGTGTGATCCTCTCTTTATA
This sequence comes from Mormyrus lacerda, assembly GCA_015163995.2. Lineage (NCBI taxonomy): Eukaryota > Metazoa > Chordata > Actinopteri > Osteoglossiformes > Mormyridae > Mormyrus > Mormyrus lacerda. Next base: position 13,664,141 of record JAABNX020000030.1, read on the forward strand.
TAGTCTAGGAACAAGAAAACCCAGTCACAGCTACCGAAGCAAGAACTGGCTCATAAAACACTCTGGAAGGAGAAGGAATGGTGTGATAAAGGACGCAAAAACAAAAAATCTTACTGGTCTTTAAGGTCAGTGAATTGTTTTTCTAAATTAGTCATTTCATCCAAACATTCCATTCTTCTCCTTTCATAGTCTTCATCGTCCATCTCTTCACGTGGGGGGAAAAAAAACATTGAACAGCAGTCATGGAGTTTTTCAATTTTAAGTTGACACCACTATAGCATGTGCATTAATCGCTACCTCACACGTGTGGACCTTCATATTTTGGAACACAACCCATTAACCTGAAACATTAGCGGGAGGTTTTCAACTAAAAATAAACCTTTGCATATAAAAATGCGTATAGCTAGTTGATGTTACCAGCTCATTAATAACCAGGGGAATGCAGAACAACACCTGAGCTATCTCCATCCTCAGACACGGTAGAGCTGTCAGTCTCCTCCTCGTCGGAGCTGCTGCCGTCCTGCTCCGGATAATCCAGGTCCATCTCCGCATGGTTACTCTCTCTCTTTTCGCGGGAATGAACCGGCATCGCCAGCCGCTAAAGGAGCCCGATCAGTACCAAGCTGGTTGGACCAACAGAACTACCTAGCCAGAAACAACCGAAGCAAACGACACTTGAGTTTAATAGACCAGGTTGCCAAAGGAATAACTATTTAAGATAGCAACGCTGGCTTTTACACAAGGCTGATATGTGAAAGCGCAGTGTCTAACCACCAAAAGTAAGTGATCCGATATATGTTAGTCGTAATGGACTGTGTAGGTAGTTATCTAGATCCTGGAGCACGTAAATCAAAACAAATCACCTGCCGCAGCTAGCCTATTTGGCTAACTACCTGACAAGAAAGCAAAACTGTCAAACTCACAAGGAGATAACAGCCGTATCTTTCAACTGAACGTAAACTAGTTAACCTTTCTATATTCCTTTAGACACACACGGCTAAATTAACGTTTTCAGATTAGAGCAAAGTCGCGCTCGGCTAAAAGCTAAGCGACCACCGATCGCGTAAAAGAAACTGACTGGCGCGGAATTTGCGTTTTCCGTTTGCATGGGTATTGTAGTTCTATTAACGAGGCACTATATTTGGTGTAGAATTGAAGCGAGGTGATTGAACTACGCTTCCCGAAATCCTCTAGTACTTCAAATTTTACGGCTCCCAGTTCAACAGCAGATACATTTTATAGGCCATATAATCGATTAGAGAACGACGGTATTAACACTGACAAAATGTCTTGGGGAACACAGCGGAGCATAAAGTATTATGAATTTGTGTACCTTGTTAATTACAAATGAAATCTTCTGCTCCAGTATATAGATCACGGCACTATTCAAACTGTTTTTGCTTAACTCTGTTTTATCGTATTTAATCACATTACAGTACCTCATACACCGAACGACTGTACATGTTAATTTGGACACCCACGACCTGACCACCACCTTTCGCTGTCCGCATATTTGGCTTGCGTAGCCTCCATGCGTGCTTTCCGCCCCCTCCCTCCTTGTTCGAAGTTGGATTGCTCTGGGCTAGATTAAGTGGCTCCTCCTGCCTGGATTCCGCCATGTTCGGGTCTGATCTGTTTTGGGGAGTGGGGTTTTGAGCGCTACGCTGGAGCACACATTTCAGCTCAGCTTGGCGCAAAATGTGCGCCTGTCCGTGCCAGTCGGATATCCATGTGCATATTGTGACGAAGAGTGGGCCCTAAGCGTGCGTACTGCTCTGTGGTCTGGGGACCGGACACCGTGCGCCCAGGAAACCGTGTTTTGACGACCCGACAGGGGCTCGCTGCCCTCCGAGCCCCACTCGCCGCCGGTATGTTTTCCAAAAAACCCCATGGTGATGTGAGGAAGTCCACGCAAAAGGTGCTGGACCCGAAGAAGGACGTGCTGACACGCCTGAAGCATCTGCGAATAGTGATCGGTGAGTATGAGAGGTTGGCTGACGGTGCCGCTTATAACAACAGAGGCAGGTGGCTCCAATCACAATATCGCAATTAAACCTCAAATCTAATTGTTCATCCGCACGAGACTCATAGTAAAACATACCAAGTTTCCCCATTAAACGCAGATGTAGGATGACTGGGTCGCGCCAGCGTCATATTTATCTGGTATAAGGACATAGGTGTTATGGGCTGCATCAATATACAGTGATAACAAATAACATAACTATACTGTTGAGGTTGTTTGAGGGCGATGCAAGGATATGCAGTAGCTCGCCAGCAAATTGGAAGTTGCTGTTATTGTGTGTGTGTGCGCGCGTTCAAATGTCCCTGGCCTGCTTTCTGTCGGAATCAAACATCCGGGAGGGGTGCTTGAGTTAAACGTCCTTTAATGAGTGAAAGTGTGAACCATTTGTTGTGCTGAGCATCACTTGCACAAGTGATTAAGACCCGCAAAGCTGTGAATACACTGGGTTAGATTTGGCCTGAATTAATCACAGTAACCATCTGGAAATAAAAAGTCACTTTTGCAGATGCTACTGGGCCACGAGTTATTAGCCGATAGCCCCGATAGCCGGTCTCATACGGCTCACGGCCCTTTCTGTTTACACTGTGCCATGATTGTGCTGTGAGATTATGCAGTGACATGTTTGTGCTGTGAGGCTATGCAGTGCCATGATTGTGCTGTGAGATTATGCAGTGACATGTTTGTGCTGTGAGGCTATTCAGTGACATTGTGCCGTGAGGCTATTCAGTGATATGTCTGTACTGTCATCGCTTGAGACCAGACTTGTCCGTACTTTTGTGAAAGCTTAAAAACTCGAACCACCATTTACATTTCTGGGAGCTGCCATCCATAACAAGTATCTTATATGACTGAATGTCCCAAAGGCTTGTTATATGCTCTCATAGAGCCTAGATGTGTTGCCAGAAGGGAGATGACCAGCTGGCACTGCTTCAGGGCTTTGTTTGGCTGCTGGAACAAGTCTGGTGAATAGCGTATTAGGTGATGTGAAAAGGCAGCCGGTGTGCTGAAGTGGTTCAGGCTCCAGCCTCAATCATGGCTCTCTGCTTGGCTGGGGAGCGGACTCTGACTGTAATGACATTCTTCTATTTAATCAAGCGATTGTCAGCAGCACGAGTAACAAACCTCTGACATGGATGGAGAATGGGCAAATGTAGAGTTTGTTTGGACAGTGAGCAGGCTGGGGTCCAGGAACTGTCACTTGAGGTGTGGAAAGGTTTTGATTTCGAGTCCCAAGAAGACCATGTTGTTGTACTTCCCAGTGTCCAGCCTTTTTGGATACCTAATGGTGTGAAATGATGTGTCAAGTTTATCTTGGGGGGACAAAAAAGTTCATTCTTAACATCAGGGATATGGAGTAAGCGTGTATATCAGAGATGACTTCATTGCTTCTCCGCCTGGCAGGAATGCAGGAAGGGAAGCTGTGTGGTGAGACCATGGGGCGTGCCTGCTCGGTGAGGGATCGGGCCCTCCGGTGTAGGGCGTGCCTGCTCGGTGAGGGATCGGGCCCTCCGGTGTAGGGCGTGCCTGCTCGGTGAGGGATCGGGCCCTCCGGT
>JAABNX020000030.1:13667981-13684388 GCA_015163995.2 Mormyrus lacerda
CCGGTGTAGGACGTGCCTGCTCGGTGAGGGATCGGGCCCTCCGGTGTAGGGCGTGCCTGCTCTGTGAGGGATCGGGCCCTCCGGTGTAGGGCGTGCCTGCTCGGTGAGGGATCGGGCCCTCCGGTGTAGGACGTGCCTGCTCGGTGAGGGATCGGGCCCTCCGGTGTAGGGCGTGCCTGCTCTGTGAGGGATCGGGCACTCCGGTGTAGGGCGTGCCTGCTCTGTGAGAGATCGGGCACTCCGGTGTAGGGCGTGCCTGCTCTGTGAGAGATCGGGTACTCCGGTGTAGGGCGTGCCTGCTCGGTGAGGGATCGGATTCTTCATACTCAACTGGTTGGTTGAAACAAAATCATGGTCTGGGTTTGTACTCTCTGGACCTGAAATCTCCACCATTACTGCCTGAACGGCCTGCGGTAGCAGCCCACTTCATTCGAAGGCACCGGTCCTGAAGCTTTTGGTTTTTCAAGCTAAGAGTAGCTGTAACTGAATTGCTGAATTGTTTTGATTTGGTAACCAAAAATTGTTGGATGTTGTTTATGGTTGTGTATGACTAGTTTAAATTAATTATAGCACATAATCTATTTAACCAGGTAACTTTATTTATACTGAGCGCTGCTCTATGCATCTGGCGTGACACTCACACTTTCAGGTTCTAATCCAAGAAATCTTACGGTAAATCTATATTATTCCATTATAAACCTAAAATTAGCTACATCAGAAGTTTTGGGATAGATTGCAGATCCTACAGACTATTATTATTATTATCATTATTATTATTCTTATTTATTAAGGTAATAAAACTGTGACACACATATAAATGCATGTATAGAACTTGTCTGCATTTGAAAGTCTCACTCCAGCCAGCTGACCAAAGTTGGCAGCCCTGTGCCGATTTGAACATTAACAAACTGTCAGATGTTAAATACAGCAGCGCACCTGTATCTGTGGGGGATACGATCCATGACCTACCGCGGGGATCCGAAACCATGCAAATAGCCAGCGCTATGAATTACTTGTTTTTTGTGTACTTACACCCCTATGGTAAACTTTAATTTATAAATTACACTGAGACTGCGGTCACCAAATCACCGGATCCGGGGGTTCCCCTGTACTGCTCCAGTGAGCTTCCAAGCCAACGGTGATGTTAGCTAGCTAGATAACTAAGAGTTACCGAAACCGCTACTAGCAAAGATCCTTATTCAACACAACATTACAGAAAACTACAGCAACAAAAGACACATTTTAACAAGAAGGAGCTTTCATAAGAATAAGGTAACATTCCTCCTCCACTTTCACAGGTGACTACAAATGCTCTGCAGCAGAATATCTGATGGGATGAATGAAATAAATGTGATTGGCAGATTCAGATGATGCAGGCTAAAATTGACCAATTGGGTGGGCAGAACAGAAATTTGGGTGGGCATTACCCCTGCCCACTTCTACATTTGGCCGTGGGGCGTACAGCAACTCATTTTCAGTTTTATTTGTGCCTCTTTCCAGTCACCGAACACTTTATTTATGTTTAAGTGAGAGAAGATTCTGTAACTTGGTGAAGTTAATCCTTTTATTATGGAAATAAAATTCTGCATTGAAAATAAGCTGATTTTTGCTTGTAAATGCCGTCAATTATAGTTTTTACAAAGCAAATCAGAATCAGCAAAACCAGTATCGGCAGGTCACACTCGCAAAAAAAAATCGGAATCGGCCAAGAAAATTGCAATCGGTGCATCTCTAGATTTTTTACGATTAATTGTGCAGCCCTATTACACACTACACACTGCATCCCAAAAGGTATCCCAGCTAGTTACTGAGGATGGATGGATGGATGGATGGATGGATAGGTGGATGAATAATGGATTCTAGGTGCTTCTTTAGTTAGTGACCAAAACTGTGGAGTTTTCCTTCTGAACATTGGCTGCTGCTGTTGGCTGCGGCTTCTATGCACATACTGCTCTTGAAAGGTCCATGGTTTCCTGCAGTTCCGACTCCATGGGGAGTTGGCCGCACATACCGCGCCGTGGCCATCAAAGTGAGCCTTGGTGAGTGGTGCTGAATGCCGCGCGAGTGTAGCGAGTTGTATCGCTGCAGTTTTCAGCCGCAGCATATGCTCCGTGGTCTCGGGCCCCAGGTTGGGAGGAGTACCCAAGGCTAGCGGCAGGAAGCCGCCTATGTGGAATGTGTAAACATTAGCTTTAGGAAGCGCCTTGGGCTTCGCCGGGCCATCCCGCTCCATCTGATAGCGCGGGGTCGCTTTGTTCCACCTCAGGACAGGATGCCGCAGCGTACGTCAAACACGGCAGCCTTCCCCAAGGCCTCTTCCCACACTGCACACGGTCACTGGCCACACTTGTTAAATGCAAGGAAAGGAGGAGATCGTCACCAATCCTGTTCCCAGACGTGCTTCAGGAGATTTGGGAGCCTTATGTTTGGGGACACTTGATTTACATCAGACAGTAATATGGCGGGGGGGGGGTGACCTGCTGCACTGGCATCTATCAGATAGAGGTGTGGCCACACTGGGGCCCGCCTCAATGGTGACCCAGGTCAGATGGGCAGTTTTAGTGGAGCTGATTGGCCGTTGGATGGTGAAGGGGGTCTAGTGAGCTTTAAGTGATTTCAAGGTTTCCCTATCCATAGGCCTTTTATGCAGGCTCTTAGATCTCCAGGAGAGCATTGCTCCCAGTTTTATTTGCTTGCCTGTAGTTGCATTACCGCCTGGTGGCTGGCAGATCCTGCCTCATCTTGAGGTTGGCAACTTTCATCTTGGTCCTTCGAGTGCTGGCCTGAAGATCTCGGGTGAAGTGTCAGCAAAGAATGGGCCTTTGGGGGTGAGCAGGTCTCTCCCGCAGTCTTGGTTGGTTACCTGTGATCAAGATGAAATGACATGCTCCCGTTCGCTCATGCGGGACTCGCCGCCGTTTGAATGCAGCTTGCTTCATGAAGGCATTTCCTCTACTTTTCCCGTTACAGAAAATTCTGAATCGGTCGATCTGAAGCATTTCTTTGAGCAGAACTACTCCCACATCTATTACGTTTTTTTTGAGAACTTTGTGACGATTGAAGCCAGCCTGAAACAGAAAGGTAAGCTCAAGTTCTGTCCACACCGACCTACATCCCCTTTAGTATGCAGTACTTCTTGATGTCTTCTACACTATTGGCCAAAATTGTGGAAACACTCATAATTTTTAGAGATTGCAGAACTTCATTCCAGTTACTCTGCTTACTTATTTAATAGTCTAATGTATATTTGTAAGCGTTCTTTGATTACTTATAAAAATTACTGCTAATATTCCAGTACTGATCTTTTAAGTGTAATATGCCAAAAATGCTAGGTTTTTCCACAATTTTGGCCACTAATGTAGCTGAGCTTGGGAATCTACCTTCCTCTTTAATTCATGACCTTTTTCTATGTGCTGCCTCTGTGCGAATGGTAATATGGTAATGATTTGCAAACAATAATTGGGGGAAAAAACAAGGAAGCATGAGAGGTGAGCACAGGGAAATTACAGCGAGAATGAGAACAAGAATCTGTAAAGACTAACGGCCCATGTGAGTCACAGACAAAAGTAATCAAAGACAGAGTCAGACAAGGATTAGAAAGGTGAGGGGCATTGTATTGAATTGGTGATTTATTACCCCGAATGTCGCATTAGAAGGGTGTAAAATCAGTGTTGAAAAGACCGTTAGTCCACCGTGCTGTAATCTAGCCTAAATTTTTAAACAAAAAGCAGTAAAATGGGATTAGGCCCCGGTGAAGCTGGGGATGTCACCGGGCAATTAATGATGGGACATGTGCATTTACTCCAGTAATCGGGAGGAGAGCAAACAGGAGAGCAGCACGCGGCTGTTGCATCTAATTCTGTTTTGATCCCCGTGACTTGTACTCTGAATGGCTTTGTTACCGAAATAGCCAGTCCCTCCTGGCCTCGTCCCAGGGCAAAGGGTGAGGCGAGGCCCATGAAGCTCTTAGCAGCTTTTAGCCTTTAGCCTGCTAGCATGAGGACAGAGATGGCCAGATGTGTGTTTTTCTCATTAACGGCAGTACAGAGTTGCTGTGTTTACAGTGTCCTCCCTGCCTGTGTTCCAGGTCACAAATCGCAAAGGGAGGAGTTTGACTCTATTCTCTTTATATTTGAGGTAAGACCACCCCCCACCCCACCCCCCACNNNCCAGGCCCATCTTGGGTCACAGTCAGACATCTGTACACTGTTATGTGTGAGGTTAGACGGGCCTTGTGACATCACAGGGTGCCTATTGGAATCCTTATCCGATTCCATTTCTCTCATGCCGTTTCCTTCTTCCATTGCTCTGCTTTTCACCTCGTGCACCCTCCTCTCGTTCCGTCTCCCTCCCTAACTCCCCGTTTTCCTCTTCCACTCTTTCCCTCTCCGTCTCTTTCACTCTGTTTCCTTCCTCCTCTCTGTGACGCATGATAGTTATAGAGGCTGAAGGCTTTTCTATGCACATGATATGAGGGTGACCAGCAGGCACCACACAGCAACACCGATGTCACCTGGCGGGGTCACTTGCATGTGCTTCCTCAGGCTGCAACCTGAGGCACTGTTGTAGCCGGTATAGTCACCATTGCAGCTCCCAATAGCTGTAGTGTTCATGTTTAGTGTCATCTGAGGCTGGCAGGGCCTGGGGGTGGGGGTGGGGGGCTTCCTTATTCACTTACCCTCTGACAGTGTTTTTGTCATGTGACCACTCAGCTTGGCCTGGCTGCAGGCAGGGCCCTCGCTATAATGAGAACACGGCCCCACACAGTCACCCTTCCGAAGGACAGCATCATACTGCTCACATAGCGTACGGAGAGACGGGCCTTCAGGCACATCGGACAGAATGCCGTAAACCTCAAACACTGTGTAAGAGGCATGCCTATCCCTTGTGTTCCAGAAAATACTCCAGCTGCTCCCGGAGAGAATTCAGGGGCTATGGCAGTTTCACAGCATTGGTAAGTATTCTGTCTGTGTCTCCGACCTTCCATATGGAGGCGCCCTGCGCACACTCGAGTAAGACTCCATTTCTGACTGCAGCTGGACATGTTGCATGTTTTTTGTTTTGATTTTAATCAATATTTTATTGATTTTTGAACACACACAATAAAATGACATATCAGAACAAGACAAGGCAACACCAAGATAATACAGCACAGTGTAATGCGTCACAGAACAAACAGTTTAAAAAAATAAAAGCTCAATCAGCAAAATAATGATTGCAGTGCCATGACAGAGTAACACTGTAACATGCCATTCAGTCAAGTGAATCAAACCACACGCAGCCCTACATATGCGCATACCCATCAAAGTCAAATTGCGGCGAATAACGTCGCATTCGGTTCCGTAAGCAAGTGTTCCACTGAAAAGTTCCGCCCCATGCACTTGATACTTCATTTCATTGGATAGATGGTCTAAAACCAGTCAGCAAATTTTACAGAAAAGTTGATCATTCCCACTAACAATAGCAGTAAAGTTCTCTGTCAGAAGTACCTTGTAAATTTCTCTGTACCTGTTGCATGTTTTTCCGTTTCCGTTAGTTGGGCTAACTGCGTTAGCCTACTCCGTGCCCTGTCAGGTCGCTCCAGGGGCGGTCTGTGGCCAAGGTGGTTTCTCCTTTCTCGCTGTGAGTAGCGTAGCAGCGGGGTACAAAGACCACCGAGAGTAAGAAGGAGAATGCCAAGGGCCTGGTTACGAGATGTGTCCAGACCTGACCGAGACCTCCGACACGGCCGCGGCTGGCTTCCCGCAGCCCAGGCGATGGCCTATGTGAACAGCTCTCCTCTTTGCTCACAGGGCTGATCCTGAAAAAGCTGCTGCACAGTGGCAACTCCTTGAAGGTGCGTCCTCACCACCAACCAGGCTCTGCACTCCTACTATATATTAGCTGGCTAATGCTAAACTGCAGACTGTTACAACTTGCTTGCACTAGTTCTGTCAGGTTAGGTTTAGGTTTAGTTAGTCTGCTAATCCAAATCCCCTTTTTTTTTTTTTTTTTTACATCTAATCGTCGCATATACAGTACGCAGTCTTTTGCCATCACACCCAATCATTAGCCTAACATTAAATCTCATGCCGTTACATGCAAGTATAAGTCTAATGCTATGTCTTATTCCATTACACTGTCAGTAGCCTAGTGATAAGCTCTCATACCATAGTATGTAATTAGCATAATGCTAAATCTTGCACTAATGCATGAAGTGATTAACATCATGCTAATTCTTGTGTGTCACTTGACGCTAGATTCGGCGGGAAGGTGTGCGCCTCTTCCTGCTATGGATGCAGGCACTGCAGACCAATTGCCAGCAAGAGCAGCTCTGGCTGTTCGCCTGTCTTATTCCTGGCTTCCCAGCTCCCATATCTGAGCACGGCCCACGGACACTGGACGGACTGATCAACCCCCCACTTAGCCTCCAGGACAGTAGGTGTTCTCGTTAACTGGTGTTAGCGGTCACCATGGCATCCTCCAGATCGAGGGAAGCTTCACTCTTCACTGGTTGCACATCATTTCTTGAGAAATTTGATGTTTGTCCAAAACCTGCAGTACTACTATTATTGAGGACGAGTGGTGGCTTAATGGTTAGGGACATGCACTTGTAATTGAAAGATTACAGGTTTGAATCCCTGACCAGCAAGGCACCACTGAGGTACCCTGATCAAGGTACCGCCCCCAAGCACTGCTCCCCGGGCGCTGAATTAGCTGCCCCCTGCTATGTCACAATGTCACATATGAGATTGCAGAGAATACATTTCATTGTTTTGCTGTGGTGTGTCAACAATGACAGTTAATCTCTAAATTTTATTCTAATTCAGTGTTAGTCACTCTTGATCTGGATTCCTTCAAAGGATGTCAATAAGCTTGTCTCTAAACACTAGGAACCTCTTATGATTACTGTGCCTTTGGGGTGGATGTCCTGTATTTACTCAGTGTGCTTCTATTTTTTCCACCTTTTTTCTCCTCTCACAGACCAAGTCACTCCTGAAGAGATCAGCCCCCTGGTGCCTCCCCAGTCTGGAGACAAAGGCCAGGAGGACCTCACTGGATATTTCCTAGAAGCACTTTTGAAATACATGGTAAACCAGGTACACGTCTGATTTTTACTAACCTGACTAATGGTTTGTGGATGTATGTGCAAGCTCACTTAGGCTCACATGTTACGGCTTCACCTGCTGCTGGAACCATCTTTTTTTGTGAGATTGTGACTTTACAAGGGCTCACATGGGCATCTGCCATGTCTTTACAGGCTAAAAGTCTGGAGTGGAGATGCAAAGAGAACCATGAGAAGGGTTTCGCCTTTCTGTTCGGCATGTTTAGGAAGTATTACCTCCCACACATCTTCCCCAACTTTGCCAAGGAGACCAGTCTATACAACCCTATCCTGGGTAAGAACTGCATTCAGGCTTGTGTGTCTGGCAGGGATGGCCATTTTCATTGGGTTGTATGTTTTTTATCTCTATTTCTGAATGGAATGAATAACATTTGATTGACAAGTCCTCCTGAGCTTTCTTCAAAGTGTCCGTATGTAGAGTTGTGTGCATATGGACCATGAGACCACTTACATGGTGACCCCTCTGCATATCTCCCAGAGGTTCCACACATGAGACCAAAGCCCCATTACCTCATCGTAAAGCGAGACCAGGAGACCAACGAAGCTGTCTATTGCGTCAAGGAGATGTTCCTGAACGCAAGGGTCATCTTCATTCGCTGGTTGGTGTCCTTCTGGCTAGAGCCCCGTCCCAGCAGTGGGACTCACATCCCCGGGGTGGAAGGAGACAACGTACCAAAGAACATCCAGGTAGGATGTCATCGTCCTTGTCTTTAGACTCTAGAAGAAAACGTGACAAGCGGGAAGGTAGCTTCTGTGCCATGGAAGGAACCCATTCAGTGAAATGTGACATGTCTATATCCTTCAGAAAGCAGCGGCGGGGCTGGCTGCAAGGGAGGAGAGCGTGACTCGGGGCCCCGATGGACTAGAGGGAGCTGGGGAGCCGGAACAGTCTCACTCAAACACCAGCACCCTGACAGAACGGGAGCCCAGCTCCTCTAGTCTCTGCAGTGTAGATGAGGAGCACCTCACTGACATTGAGGTGCTGCGCAAAGTCTTTTGCTCCTCTAGGACCAACGTGAACTTCATCACCGAGGTGTTCCGACAGGTAGACCCCGCTGTGTCCTCCGCGCAGCTAAGGTGAGTGGAGGTCCATGCTGGAAGCTGAAAGTCTGTGCACCCCCCCACAGGCTTTCCTGCTCCCCATGTGTGAGGCAGCTGCCATGAGAAAGGTGGTGCGTGTCTACCAGGAGTGGATTTCTCATGAGGACAAACCCATCTTCATGAGGGAGCCGGAAGAGGAGTCATGCCTACCTACTTCAGCCACCGCTTCTCACGAGGACCATGCTGATTCTGGACAAAATCCGGAAAGGGAGGAGGTGAGGTGGTTGAACTGAGAGCAGACATGGAGATGGTGACCTACACACTGCTGAGAGTTTACATACTGTCCTGCCAGAAGAGAAATTGGTAATGAACACAATGACCTTGCCTGTTGAAGATACTTTGCTCCTTTTGTGACTTCTTCAGGGTGCTCTGAATGATGTGAATGTCTCTGTTTGCAGGACAAAGCACTGAAAGGCTCCAATGGTGGTAGAGACTCCAACTGGGCACACAACTCATCCTATAAGGCAGTAGAAGAAAGTGTGTGTGCAGGAATGCAGGCCAATTTGCAGGTAGCTACTTTTCTGAGCTGTTTCAGGACACATGCTGGATGCAGTCCTTTAACACGCCACTGAGCCAAGCTCTCTGTCCACCTTCAGGTCTTTATCACCAACTCTTCCAATGTCTTCCTCTTGGAGCCAGCCAACGACGTGAAGGTTCTCTTGGAAGAGCATGTCGATATGTGCAAGCGTGTCCTCAATATCTACCGCAGCCTGGTCATGCATGAGACCATGGACCAGAAAACCTGGTACTGGCCATCCGCACATGCAAATGACATGAAGCTCACGGCTTCACACTAGGAAGAGCTAACTGATAACCAGGCCTCACCTCACCTAAATAATTACATTGTCCTCAGAGGTGGAAAGTTCAGGTTCAGAAAATAAAAATGGTTGAAATAAAATCTTGGTCTGGATTTGTACTTTTTGGACCTGAACATTCCACCTCTGTCCTTAATACTCCACTAAGAGCTGATCCAGCTCTGTGCACAGGGTGCTAGCCAAAAAACCTGACCTTACGTAAACATGACACAAACTACTAATGTGGACTCGGTCAGACAGACACGCTGGTGGTTGTAACTGCATTGTAGCGTCATGGACAGACAAAGCAACAGTGGCTGATCTTAACGTCTTCTCCCAGGGAGCAGATCCTGCTGGTGCTCCTCAGGGTGACAGAATGTGTGATGAAAAAGCCCCCGTCCATCATGCCCCATGGAAAGAAGAACTGTACTCTTTCTGGGAGGCTGGCAGGGGCAATCTTTCAGGTATTGGGGGTAGAAAGCATGCATCACCTCAGACATGCGATGACACCTTATCACAGAGAGCGGAAGTGAAGGTAAAGTTTAGGCATGTGTTACTTAGCTTCTCGTACTTCTGCATCACCTGACTGACATCCAGTTTCTGTAGGGCAGGTGGAGACTTCACAGCGTTCACTGTGGTTGACTTCTGTCTTTTATTGTGCAATGTGGGGACCTTCCCAGTGGGGTTGGGGCCGGTTATTCCTGAATCGTGCCCCTATTCCCGCAGACGCTGATTGTGGCCTGGATTAAGGGCAACCTAAACGTGTACATCTCACGCGAGCTGTGGGACGACCTGCTCCAAGTGCTGTCCTCCCTTACCTGCTGGGAGGAGCTGGTCACGGAGTGGTCCCTCACCATGGAGACTCTGACCAAAGTGCTGGCACGCAACCTGTACAGCCTGGACCTCAGCGAGCTACCCCTGGACAAGCTTAGCGAGCAGAAGCAGAAGAAGAATAAGGGCAAAGGTGCTGGGCCGAGCCGGGCTGAGGCAGGGTGGGTCATTGGGGTGAATCATTGAACTTAATGGCGGAATGCCACCACTAGGAGGCGCTCACGAGGGACAGAAGCTATCAGTGGATCGATCCTTCTCCAAGGGCTGGAGCCGCGACCCGCCGGGTCAGGTGCTGATGCGGCAGCGTAGCGCCACCACGGCCGGCTCCCCCGGCATTGAGAAAGCCCGCAGCATTGTCCGGCAGAAGACTGTGGGTGAGCAACCAAACCAAACCCAGAGCAGTCAGCAGTTTATATGTGTGGTGCAGAGGCAGCTGGCAGGATCTGGAAGATGACGGCAAACCACACCACCTAATACTTGTGCACTTAGGGTGTGAGTCACAGGTTATCAGACAGAAGCAAGGCTCAGGACTTGATGATGTAGTTTAATGTATGTTGTTTTGTCCCTGCTAAAGAGCTCCTTTAAGGACAGAGAGGGGCTGGCCTTTGGCCTCTGAGCAGAACCATGATGGACACAGACGGAGGCCAGGCAGAACCCTCCCACAGTGCCGTCCGCCTGCCCTCTGTGGCCCTTCTCTCTGACTAACGGTCTCACGTCTGCCTTGCGTGTCTCTTCCTCACTTTCTCTCTCCCTCTCTGAAGCGCTGCGGAGCTGCTCCACAGGCGATAGCCTCCTGTCTTCAGCCTTTATCCGCAGTGCTAAAAGCGCCCCAGTTCTGATCCATCCTCTTCACCCTCTCCTGCCTGATTCTGTCCTCACTCCCCTAGCTGACGAGTTGTCAGGTAGACCGCCCTCTGCTGGTAACTATGTGTCACCGCATGCCTTCCCTGTCTGTTCTGTTTTTTTTTTTCCCCTTCGCTTTCTTTTGGTATGCGTTTGACGTGGCTCTTTGCATGTGCCTTTGTGTTGTGTGCTGCCTGCATTCTCTTGGAAATGCCTAACCGTGGGTCCATGCTGTCCCATGTTGGCCACCTCCAAATAACATCTCTCCTTATCTGTTTCGGTTACGGACAGTAGTGAAGCTGTCTGGTGAGATGCCTGTTGGATGTTCAGCGCCCACTTTCCTCTTCGTTTTTGTTTGCTGTGGATTTTGGTTTACACCATTAAAGGCATAACATTGGTGCCCCCCTGTGACGCAATCTTTTGATGCTTTTTTCAGATCTGGAAGACCCTCCCATGACTGTCCGTGGTCCTCGCACTCGGCACTTCTCTCAGGGTGAGGACACGCCCCCCTCGGAGGTATTCTCCGCCCCCGGTGAGGAGCAGCCCCTCCCCCGCAGCAGCAGCACCTCCGACATCATGGAGCCCTTCATCACCGAGCGGGTTAAAGGTGCCCTCCCTGTCCCCGACAGCCCATCACACGCCACTCTAGACGTGGGTGATAGCATCTATGACCATCTGTGCCAAATGGGGGGGTCTTCAGGGGGGCCTCCGGCCAGGCCTGTGCCTAGCCTGCCCCCCCAGGGTGAGGCAGGGGAGGGCTGGGGGGACGAGGAGGAAGAGGAGGAGGAAGATGATCTGCTGGCCTCACTCAGAGAGTACCTGCAGCTGAGCGGGGTGGGGGACAGTGAGCAGGCAGAGGAGCCCGATGCTGACAGGGCTGTGCCAGAGCAGGGGGGGGGCTCAGACGGTGCGGACACAGACGAGGGCAGCCCCGAACCGCCGGAGCCACCTTCCTGTCCGGAGCAGTGTGCCGGGGTGGGTGTGGCCTTGCTCAGGCAGGAAACCGGTGACTGTGAGGCCGATCTGCTCCCCCAGGGGCCTTGCTCTCTGGGCCCCAGGCCCCTCAGGCCACGGCTGGGCCGCGGAGGGGTCCGGAAGCGCCTTCGGGCACCGCACGTGAGCTTCCGTCCCTCCACCGAGTCCGTGCAGTTCCACAACCCTCCAGAGGCCAAGGAGGCACCTTGGAAGACCCGGCTGCGCAGGCTGGGCCACTTCAGCGGGGGCGGGTCCGGCCACGCCCTCCCAGGGGCGGGGCCTCAGTGCGGGGACCCTCTGGCAGAGCGGGAGGCGGCGTTCTCACGCAGGAGGCTGGTGCCTAGATCCAGGCCCCGCAGCCAGGAGGCGGGGTGCAGCCACGGGCAGCAGCAGCAGGGGGCCCTGGGTGGGGTGTATAAGTGTGTGGTCCATGCTCTCTCCAAGCCCAAGACGCACACGTCTCCCCCGCGGCAGAGCAGGCCCTCAGCCGAAGCACCGCTCAGGGAGCTCTACTCGCATGTTATGGGCTATTTTGGAAGGAAAGCAGCAGGTGAGGACCCCCGACCCCCCCGCCTCACACTGGGGACGGACAGCGTCTCTCTGCTCTTCCTTCCCGTTTTTTTTCTCTTTGGTTTTTCGCTGAATGCCGGACGACTGTAAAGCTTTTGGTAAAGAAACAAAAAAATCCCCCTCCCCCTCCCTGCCTGCCGCCAAGGACCTCCGGCTTCCTGAGCTTCTGTGGGACATAATCTCTGCTTTTTCCAGACCCCCCCCCCCCTTCCACTTGGATGCTGCATGTGGTCTCACAGCCCCCTCCCAGCCACCTCACACCAAGACGCAGCCTTAGCCCAGGACGCTCACAGTTACAGGATGGGTTGCAGAGTAAGGCAGCTTAAATAGAGGGTAAAATGGAGACAGGTATGCCAGCAGGTCTGCTTCACCCTCCTCTGGCCCCCTCCCCCTTTCTTCTACACCATTGGTTGACTTTTTTTTGTTTTGTTTTTTAGCCCCCACACTTCCTAATTTATGTTTAGGGCTGCAAAGCAGAGTTTGGCCAGCAGAGGGCAGAGCTCACCCTTAAAAGCTGTCGGATGAGAAGCGCTCCTGTCACAGGATGATGTAAATACAAGCTTAGCCAAAGACGTAGGCTGACAGCTGACTCCTGAGCCTCTGGCTTGGCCTTATTCCCTTTCTGTGTACAGAAAGCTGTATAACTGAATATCTGGGCCATGCCAACACATATTTACAGTCCAGGATAGATTTGTTAACTATGTTAACTACCAGTGGCTCTTGGCTGTTTCTGCCTGAAGCTGCTGACAGTGAGGATGACTAGGTGTTGTGTCTGTGTGGGTCCAGACAGGAGCGGCTGAGACAAAAATTAGTCCTTCTGAAGGGTGATGGACTCCTTAGGAGAGGCGGGACTGCCTGTCTGTGCAGACTGCGAGCAACGGCTTTCTCTCTCTGCTTCGGGGAGCGATTCCTAACAGACTCACAGCCGCCCTCCCGCTTAACGGCCGTTTGGCAGTGGATCGACTAACCCCGTCTCCGCCCACCCGCCCACTGTCCGGAGGAAGCATGGTGTGTCCGTATCCCTGCATCGCCGGCTGCCCGGCTGGATGGCGCTTTCTCCCCACTGATTCTTCTCAGTCGCCGGCCGGAGCGTGTTTGTGTCCATAGCTCTGCCGTCTCGCTGACATTCCTCTCTTTCGTACGTTTGGTGGTGGGGGGTGTGGGGGGGGGGGATGGATGGATACCTATTTTGACAAAGGAGTTTGATGCTGTACAGCCCCGGCAGAGTGTGCACACAGAGACCGGCCTCTCGGCGTTTACCGCCCAGATCTCCAGCCGGCCGGTTCCCTGACCCCAAGCCCTGTTCCCTCTGTCTTTCTGGGTCCAGCCACCAAAGAAGAGCTGGGCCAGAGCCTGAGGGCAGCCTCCACGGACACAGGCAGCAGCAACCCCAACATCAGCGACATGATGGATGAGTTCATCCAGGAGCGTTTGCGGACCCGGAGCACCGCGGTGAGTCGCGGCCCGCTAACAATCTGCTCTGACCAGCACCACATCACACCCCATATTCTCTGTTCCTGCCTGTCTCTCTGGCCCATTAAAGAGCAAGATTTTAGCATGTGATTATTCGCAAACAGTGGTCCGCCCCGGACTCTCCCGTGAACCGGCCCTGTTGTCCCCGTCTGCACAGGCCATCACCCGGCGGGGGAGCAGTCCCGGCAGCCTGGAGATACCCAAAGACTTCCCGGACGAGCTGACCAGACAGGGTTCGGCGACGCGGCCCATCGACGACCCCGGCGTTCCGTCCGAATGGACATCGCCGGCGAGCGGCAGCGGCAGCGACCTCATCAGCTCCGACAGCCATTCGGACTCCTTCAGCGCCTTCCAGGAAGACTGCTGCAAGTTTGAAAGTGAGCCCCCTAGAGGTCAGAGTGGGAGTGGCCTGTGGCTTGATCGGTTTCCTGTCTGACCTTACCCACAACGCACGTGAACTTGAATGTATATACGCATGTGTACGCCTTTACTGATGAGGTTGCACTGGGGGCCAGATTTCAGCTTCGGCCCCGAGGCGTGCACCATGGGCTCCCTGGAGCAGGACAGCCCGGCCGCCCAGGCACAGATGGCTGAGGAGCAGGAGCTGGCCAGCCTCACTACTCTGCACATCGACTCGGAGACCAGCAGCCTGAGCCAGCAGGGCCAGTCAGCTGACACTGCCACCATTACGGGTGGGTTTTTGTGTATGTGTATGTGAGGGGGGGGTGGGGAGTGTTCGTGAGGCCCGTCCTTAACAGCACGCACCAATATGTCCCCCCCCCCCAGGCTCAGAGAGTGCCTCACCCGCACAGTCCCCCCGGGGGTCCCCTTCCCAGACCCCCTCCCCCGCAACCCTCACAGAATCTATAGAGCACAGAGAGCTACAGCTGGACCAGAAGATGCATCACTCTGTCCTGCAGACCCCTGATGACCTGGGTGAGATAGCCCTATGGATGCACCACACACACACACACACACACACACAGCCTCTGAGGGAAAGTAGGAAGTACTAATGGTTTGTTTTACCCTGAGGGAGGCAGGCAGGTGGATATTTTGCCAGAGAGAATGAGAGTGAAGCAGGTGTTTTACCCTGAGAGAAGCAGGCAGGTGTTATACCCTGAGAGGCAGGAAGGCAGGTAGGTGATTTACCTGAGAGAGAGAAGGATAGAGAGGAATGCATGTTTTATCACAGACCAGAGGGCAAAGCGGGTGTTTTACCTGAGTGAGAGAAAGAGGAATGTGTGCTTTGTTTGAAAGAGCAGAGCGGGTATTTTACCTGAGAAGAAAGAGTGGAGTGGGTGTGAAAGAAGAGGGTGTTTTTCTTGAGCGATAGAGAGGGAAATGAGTGTTTCTTTCTGAGAGAGAAAGAGAAACGGGTGTTTTTACTAGAGAGAGAGAGAGATCAAGAAAGAAGCAGGTGTTTTACCTGAGAGAGGCTGGAGAGCTTTTTCACTTGATGTTTAAACTGATTTTCCAACACCTCCCCTGTGCAGAGACCAGTGAATTCCCAACAGAAGACTGCAGTGTGATGGCAGGGGGCTCCCTGACTGGCTGGCATGCCGATGTCGCCACAGTGATGTGGAGGCGGATGCTTGGCATACTGGGAGACGTAAACTCCATCAAAGACCCAGAGATTCACGCCCAGGTGTTCGATTACCTGTGCGAGCTTTGGCAGAACCTGGCTAAGGTACGCATCCCCGGTGAAAGGAGCGGGTCGCCACCAGTCCCCAACACAGCCTTGCGGCTCACTAAGTCTGCTGTACCTCCTCCCAGATCCGGGACAACCTGGGCATATCCCTTGACAACCAAAGCTCTCCACCTCCACCATCCCTGATCCCTCCACTGCGTATCCTGACGCCCTGGCTGTTCAAGGTGATCCCCGTCACGCCCCTGTAGGTCATGCCTGGTAGGGGCTGGTCCACTGTTATTGCCCCGGCTCTTGCTGATCCTCTCCCCTTGCAGGCCACCATGCTGACAGACCGGTACAAGCAGGGCAAGCTGCACGCCTACAAGCTCATCTGCAAGATCATGAAGCGCCGCCAGGACGTGTCGCCCAACTCGGATTTCCTCACGCACTTCTACAACATCATGCACGGCGGCCTGCTCCACCTGGACCAGGTTTGCTCTGGTCCTCTGTGGTCTCCTGACTGCCTGGGGTTAAGTTTGGCACCAGCATTTGAAACCCTTTACGCTGCTTGTTCTTCCTGTCTCTTTTCCTCCCAGGACATTGTGAACACCATCATCAAGCACTGTTCCCCACGTTTCTTCTCCATCGGCCTCCCGGGGGCCACCATGCTCATCCTGGACTTCATTGTGGCGGCCAGTAGGGTGACGGCGTGTTCCTCCCTCAATGTGAGTGTGCTGTCGCGCTCTGTGACCGGCACCGGGCCGTGGTCCAATTCACTGAATCCATCCAGCAGAACTGTTAATTCACTGAAGGGAGGTGTCACTTTTGGAACCAGGATGTTAAAAAATTTAAAATAAAGTATATATTCAGCCTCAGAACCTCTGTAATCCTAATTCTCAACCCTAACTCTGTCCTTTTGATTAACTTTACCACAAAGGCAATACTGTTTTCATGTCAACTTTCATCTCTCAATTTTAACATTGTATTATAACATTCTATTCGATATAACATTGTATAATATTTCTAAGGTCAGGTCAGGTTTGGGGAACTTGCCATACCCACAACATGACGAAACACCTCCCCCCCAT